>APFE031590562.1:54438-86327 GCA_000404065.3 Pinus taeda | reverse complement strand
CCCATAAAGTGGGGTTACGGGTACCCCTCAAACCCCCTATTAACTATGTGGAAAGAATATAACACAACCCAACATACACTTGGGAATTGCTAAGTTTGTCTGAAACATAGCGAGAACCCTCATCTTGGACTATCTTCCAATGCAATGGACTCCTTCCAAAGCATGAAATTCTTCCTTTCTACGTTATCGGACCCTCCTGAGGCCTCAAATACGCTTCAAAAATGTATATACCTTTCTTATGATCGCAATAATCCTCGCTGACTGCCTTAACATTCTTCCGATCCCTTTGGATTCCCCTCCGACACGATTATCATTGTCGCAGGCCTCAAAGTAATGTTGCCCGTTCTTGTCCTCCCCAATGGACGCTCCGTCAATACCATCTCGCAAATCGGCATATCACAATACTATATGCCACATATATATGCCGACTCCCCTTTTTGCCGATGCGATATCACAAGTCGGAAATTGGTGGTCGCAAGAATCATGTTCCCTAAATACATACCGCTTCCTCTTGCCCCGACGCGACATTTCCATCGCATCAAAGGAGCATATCGCATAAAAAATGCTTCCTCGCAGCATGCCTCCATTCATTCATATATTTCACTTAAAACATGATTTATCATTAAAACAGGTTTTACTGCAAATTCATCGCAGATCGCAGCATTTCAGTTACCGCTTTCGCATAGCAAAAGCATATAAGGCACCGCACCATTTAACACTCCACCGTGTCACCTTGCCATGTCACCCCACTGACGTCATCCGCCGTACCAGGGCATACCGCTGATGTCATGTTGACGTCACCCGCCAAAGAAGGGTGCGCAAGCGCGAAAAAGCATCTTAGGAAGCCCGGATTCAAATTCTGAGGCAGTTTTCGATGCGCGATTCGCACATCGCTACGGGAAATGGGCCTTATTGGTGAATATTTAGGGAATCTTTTGATTCCATAGCCGTTTTTGCGCCAAAAAGAGCAGAAAAGGCCCGATTTTGCAGTCTTAAACGTATCAGAAGAAAGAGAAAGACCTGGTTCAGGCATTAAAGAGTATCAGAGCAGATGTGAAGCCAAAATCCATGTCAAAGAGTATCAGTGTTGCGGCGAAGTGTATCAATGAAGATCTTCTCAGGGCTCGAGGGGAATAAAACATTAAAAGAAATCCTTGAAAGTCAAGAATCAATTAAGGAACCATTCAAAGCTCATCATCACAATAACTGCACATTAAAACTCACATAAGATCAGTAAACCAAAGCTCAAAGCTCAGTTATTGCAACAGCACTGCACCAAGTCACAGAAGACACTACATTAACTTTTTTGATTCAGTTGCTTCTGACACAGCTCAATAGATATTTTATTTGCATTTAATTTCAGCACAAGTTTAGGTTTAAAAAAAAAAAATTCCCGCAGACCGGTTTAGGTCGGTTGTAATAAATACTTTTGGATATTTTACCTATAAAGAGAGCCCTGAACAATGTAACAGGGGGGTTTTTGGTTGGTTTTTGTTGGTTGGATGTTTTTCCTGAGCAGAGACTCGCACTGTATATTTGACAATTTCTATAATCAAAGACTGCTTACGAGCTCGAGAATGAATTGTGTATTGTGTTTAATGGTTTAAGAGTGACTGTGGAATTCTTGTGCTGATACATGACTCAATAAGTGTTTCTTACCTCTGTCTTTCCATGCATATATCATTATCTAAGCAGCAGAAAGAAAGATTAGCTTAGAACTTGTTTAATTGCACTCTATGCTCAATTTCTGTTGTTTCTTTATGTTTTTCATCTGTTTTAGGCATAAATATGAATTCCATCTGGCTCATGTTTGCCCTAATTCACAATGTATGACAGTTATCCAGGGATTCTTAACTGCCCCTAGATAGAGCTCATTTTCCTTTCCTCTGTTAAGCTGATTGAGAGAGTCTTAATTGCCTCTCATTCCTTACATTTCACCCCATCTCTTTAGCTTGAAGGTTGTTTCATGTGCAGCTACCTTCCTCCATATTCCTCTTGTGATCAAGAAGGCCTACCTGCTGTCCTACTCCTTGACTCCATGCCCAATGGTTTGAAACTTATCACTCTATGCATGCCTCTTTGCTTGAACGCATCTTCCTTCCATTCAAACACCATCCAAACCTACACAAAACCCACTGAACCCAATAGCTAGCCTAAAATCATCATCAACAAAGCTAAATCATCAAGAGAGAGCCCTCTCTGATTACAGGTGGTCTAGAACATGTAATCCAAAGATTGGTTTGCGGTTACCTCGACCATATCCCTTCAGGAGCTTAGGGACAACCTGAGTGATAACACATAGCTCAATAACCTTCAGTAGAATACCAAATGATGGGGCTACGGAACTGACATCCTAACCAAGAAGGACCTTCTCTCTAAATGAGATTGCTATATGTGACAAAACGGTATGTAGCTAGTTTAAAATTTCTATAATTAAATGGCTCTCTATCATGTACACTACTAGTAGAGATTGTCCACCTGAGCTTGGCTGCAACCAAGGAGCTTCCCTGAATGGAGAGGAAGTATTCTACTCCCTTATGTACATCTCTTTCTAGATAGGCCCTAAAATTTTAATCACACCTTCTCTTGTCATCAGATTCTTGTGATTAGCAAGCATTTGCAAAGGGTGCTTGGGTTCACTTCTTATCCAAAGATCCAGTCCATGCTCTTGTCTTTGGAATGTGTTATGAGCCTTGAACCATTTCAGTTGATTGACTGCAAACGAGATAAAGTCTTGGAATTGAACATCTCCCACAAAAGGGTTGGGTTTCTTTTCCACCTCTTTCTCTAATACAAAATTGTGTAGGTAAAATTCACAAAGCAACCTTTGAACTTTTACCCCATGTTGTTTGCAAGAATTTATAAAATCCTCAATTGTTTTTAATTCAATTGGTTTTCCAGCTTTCACAGCTTTAATTTTTAGCAGCAAGTAACGTTCTAACAAAAATAAGGCATAATTATTGGCAGGGGACCTACATGCCAAGACATCAGTATATCATGAGCAGATAGTGTTTGTTTGACTCATGACCCTCTCTAATATGAGCTTAATTTTCTCAATATTCTCTTCTGCTTTTCAGTATCTGTCAAAGGTCTCGTTCTCTGATGTATTCATGTCCCAAAGCTACCTCTGCAATTCTTGGTATTTTTATTGGGAGATAGTTTCTTGTTCAAGTCGTTCTAAGGCAAGCTGAGCCTATGCTAATTCTTCTTGAAGATTCAATATAATGGGGTCATTGCATGTCATGACATCTTTGGCTTGAATGGTTGTCTGAGTACTTCTGCTATGAGAAGGGATGCCTACTATTTGTGTTTCTTTATTATGGGAGGTCCAAACCTCCGTCTAGGTAGTCATGTTGTAGGAGGGTACCACCTCCATTTGAGTAGCTATGTTATAAGAGGGTACAACCTCTATCTAGGTAGCTATTTCTGCTAGAATTACATGTTGTTCCTTAACAGGTTGAGTGAGTATGGGCTCAGTTTGAGTCCCTGTAGCCCTGCTTTCATATAATTCAATCTGAACTGTCGTGTTTACTATCTCTGGGGTTTTGTTTGGAACCTTCCCTGCTCATATTTCTTTTATCTTTCTTCTAATCCTTTTTACCATTTTGCAAAGCCTCTACTGTTCCTTCATAAGCTTTTTAAATTTGGCTCTGTACTTTTTCGGAGGAGTAACTATTTTGTTAATAGTTTCTGCTTCTAACAAGCCCGGTTGCTCATCCTGGCTCTGTTCTAAAAGAACCGTGTCCCCAGATTGGTAATCATTTTCCTGGTTTATTTCTACTCCTTTTGTTTGGCCTATATTCTCCGTGTTTAGGCCTACCTAGTTGGGTTCTCCTTGAAGCGTGTCACTAGGTCGGTTCACCTGTTCTTGAATGGCCTCTGCACCTGTTTCCGCTTCGCGCCTTACATTTTCTGATAGAATTATGTCATGGCTAGATTTCTCTAGAGATTGGGTTGCTCCCAAATTAAAATTGAGCTTGCTTTCAGGCTGTATGAAATCATTCATATTGGCTTGGATCTGGGCCAATTTGATATCATGCAATAAATCACCTGGGGGACTTGTATTTGGTGTTGAGGGGAGTCCTGATTCATTTCTTTGCTCATCTCTGGAATGTCTTGTTTCTTCCTAGTGTCTGATTCAGGGTTATCCTAGCCTTCTAGATGTAAGTGTTGTTCACTTCCTAGGCTAGACAATTCTATAGGTTGACTGATACTACCTTAAGGATTTTCGGCCACTCCTAATTTTGACCTCAGCCTTGTGGATCATCTGCACTTTTGGGACATGTTCCTTGTAAGGGTATTCCTCTTCCATTTCATAACAGGGTTCGGTGCAAGTAGATCTAAACCTCCTTCAACAGTAAATATTAGTTCCTCCAAGCTTGATTGTTGTTGGGCGAGGTTGTGACTAATTATCAGTCTGATCAAACAGTGGTGGCTTACTACAGTTTCTATATGTTGGGACCGTCTTAGTCTTTCAGTGGTGTCATGCAGTAGAAAATTCAGTAATGTAGGTAAATTTATAGAGCACTTTTGTTTCAGAACTACTAAGAGTTTGAGTTGATGCGGTCTTACCATGTCTTTACACCTGTTGCATGTGATGTAGTTATGGACAATTCTTGCTAGTTCTCCCCATGGTTCTCCAAGAGATGATGGTCAAACGCCTTTGCCTTTGATGATCAACTCCTGTCATTCGTCCTTAAAGGTTTTGATCACATCATGCAATTTCAAACGTTTGTTAGCCCATACGAGTCCTTCAGCCGGCAACTCAGATACTTCTGCTATCACAGTGTTTGAATTGTGATTTGCCTGCCCCTTACCATGGACTGTCCATTCTGTAGATTTCATAGGAATTTAATGGCAATTTCCTCGTTGGGTGGCTGAAATCGCGTAAAGTATGCTATCCACCTAGCTCGAGCTAAAATTTCTCTGGCTACATCAGAAACAGCCAGTATTAGCGGTTCTTTGCACACTGTTATTCCTCCCATACTACCTGAATTCTACAAACAGATAGTGTAACAGAGATAGCATAGCAACAAATAGAGCCGAGTGATGGAATATCAAACTGTATAATAGCTATATCAGATGATACTTCACAAATATACATACCATTATTGAGGGTTGTCATCATACCACATGCTCTGTGATAATAGAATGATGTATCATTCTGCAAAACCCAATGAAAAACTGACAGCATATGCATAAGTACGTTGGAGGTCCCCACCCCCCTTCGAAATGATAGGTCACCTATGACCAAATGAATGAAAGGGTAAAGTGTTGGTGGTAAAGTACAAGGGCGATGTATTGGGAAGGTACGCTTATTAATGCAAGGATCATAACGAATATTGGAGCGGTGAAATCAAGGCTTGTACTCGAGAATTATCAATAAGTGATAGGCTGCTGTGATGTGATATGATAAGGAAAAAGGGACAGTATGCGCTAGAAATAATACTTTACTGCCTTATTCCATGTAAAACTGTTGTGATTGATTTTGTACAAAATTACTCATGCATAAAGGTTCAAGGGACTTTAGGGACATAGTCTCTCCGTAAATAATAATAATAATAATAATAATAAGGTATTATAATAATTATTTATGTAAAATAAAGCTTCAATACCATTAGCAGAGCTTCTATTGCCTGCAAGTGTCCACAGCCTTGACAGAGTTGCTTTCTAACCCTTGGAACCATGGTCCTCTATGTATAATTTGGGGAAGTGTCTTATGAAGTCCATAATAAAGACCAATGTGCTGGCCTGGTAACCAGGTGAACACATTTCCATTCACTAGGAAGTAGCGAAAGTGGTCAGGGCAGCTCATAATGAGACCTCTTGTTTCCAAGGACTTTGTTTGTTTATGCATCCATTGGATCATATCCCTGGTGTGGTGGCCATAGTGGGAATGCCACTTCCTTGCTTCCTTATGATCATGGTAGGCTGGCTAGTGATGAGACCCCCTATCCTCTATCTGTGGAAAAACATCATAAAACTTGTTAGTGAATATATATCTATATATATATATATATATATATTTGGTCCCCGTTTTATACATAGAGGGTGGCTCATCACTCCTTAAGAGTAGGGATGGCAGAAGAGGTTTGCAATATCAATATAAAAAAATATACCCATAATCTTATTGCTAATACACAGAGAGGGATATACAGGAAAGGGTGAACCAGCATGGTATACATAATCAATCAGTTTGTCTTATAGTGGAAGTGAGAATAGTGAAGTGATATAGATAATTGTGTCCTTTCCTTTTTCGATCATCAGAAAGCAATCTTGTTAAAAATGATAGTATTCAAGGTATTTGCATGTTCCACTAGACTCCATATTTGTTGCCCTTAAATATGTATTGTACCTTTCATGACATTTAAGAGGGTTATAAAGAGTGAGCAAGGATGGTCATGCAAAGGGAAGAAAGGGTGTTCTCCAAAAAATACTCACAAAGTGCTATGAAACAACAAAAGAAAACTCCACACAAAAGGTGATGTTGCTTATAGGGAACAACAAGGAAAGACACACAAAAAGGTGTTGTTCCTTAGAGGGAACATCAGTTGTTCCCTGTAAGGAACAACAAATGAAAACTACACGCAAATGATGTTGTTCCCTGTAGGGAACAACAAAAAGATATATACGCTAGAGTATTGTTCCTTATAGGGAACAACAGTTGTTCCCTGTAAGGAACAGCAAAGTTAATGCACACAAAAATTGTTGTTCACTGTAAGGAACAGCAAGGGAAATACACACTACAAAATTTATTGTTCCTTGTAGGGAACAGTAGTTGTTCCCTGTAGGGAACAACAAAGAAAATGCACGTCGAAACTATTGTTCCTTATAGGGCACAGAAACTGTTCCTTAGAGGGAACAGCAAGAAGAGAAAAAAATGCACACCGAAACTGTTGTTCCTATAGAATTTGTAGAATTTTTCCTACAAATCAGCTAGCTCTGATACCATGTAGAAATTCCCACCTGTAGATCACCTAGTAATGCAATGTACTAAAGCAAAACACTTGATCTACTTCTACAAACAATTTAGCGGAAGCTTAATCAACCATGAGCAACATCAATAAGAACACATATAACTAATATGGAGAAATCAAACACACATAACACAGAAGAATTTACCCGGGGAAAGCACCTACCTAAAAGCCCATCTCTGTATTTTCATACAAGTGGAAATATAGTCCAGATTATACAAAGCCTTAGCTCGGAAGCTATCTAGCTCTCAGTACAATCCCTCTGTTGCTCATAGACAGTCAAATGTTGCTCACAAACCTTCTCCTCTGCCCTCCAAGCCTCCTATTTCTATGCATAGTTTTTCCTGGGTCCTCCAGCTGCAACCTATGTGATTCTCACCTCACACACAACATTGACCTCTGAAATAACTGCACAAACCTGAAGGAGATAAATCCTCATCATGGATGAGATTCCTTTATAGCAAAAATATCCATCCAACTGTTAGTACATTGTCCTTCTCTGATCTCAACTAGGTCTTTGTATGAACTGACATGCATGAGTTATTTAAGCTATAATATTCAGTTATCTGAAAATACCAATTGTTACATGCATGCAAGCATTAACAAACTAAATCTCATTAATTTAACAACTTGTTAAATTAATCTAACTAGACTTGACTTAGTTAACTGAGCCAACTAATTACAACTCATAATTGCAACTCATCCTTATCTCTTTAACCGATGCATAAATTCACCAGTTAATAGATAAAATGTTGCATGTCGTCACATAGACTTCAAGTTTGCTTTTCCTTAACTAATTAACTCACAGAGATTAATTAATTAATATTTTAAACTTCTGTTAAGACCAAATTCGTTTTTACTTCCTATTGATAGACCAAGGACTGCTATAAATAGGAAGGGACCCAGAAATGCTATTTTTAGAACCTTCTATTTTTAGCAGTTTCACCTCTCACCCAAGGTGGCCAATGACCTCACTGGCCAAACTGCTATTTTTAGACATTCTATTTTTAGGAGTCCTATTTTTAGCACATTCTATGTTTAACATTTCTTGTTGCACATTTTTCAATAGTTCCTTAGAGGGAACAACAGTTGTTCCTTGTAGGGAACAGCAAAGCAAAACTCATACGAAAATTGTTGTTCCTTGTAGGGAACAACAATTGTTCCTTAGAGGGAACAGCAAAGCGAAATATGCACAAAAATTGTTGTTCCCAGTAGGGAACAGCAGTTGTTCCCTGTAACGAACAGGCAAATCAAAATACACACGAAAAAAAAAAAAAAAAAAAAAAAAAAAAAAAAAAAAAAAATAAAAATAAATAAATAAAAAAATAAATAAAAAAAAAAAAAA
Source organism: Pinus taeda (assembly GCA_000404065.3). Taxonomy (NCBI): domain Eukaryota; kingdom Viridiplantae; phylum Streptophyta; class Pinopsida; order Pinales; family Pinaceae; genus Pinus; species Pinus taeda. Next base: position 78,008 of record APFE031590562.1, on the reverse strand, counting down.
AAAATTAAAAAAAAAATAAAAATAAAAATAAAAAAAAATAAAATAAATAAATAAATAAAATAAAAATAAAAAATAAAATAAAAAATAAAAAATAAAAAATCTATTATCCAAGCAAATCCAATCAAATAGAAAGAATAAAAGGTGGCAAGCCAAAATGTTGACTGGTAAAGGGTGCCTTTCAAAACTCCTAATTATCCCACATTAATTATCAACCTGAGAAAGTCCTCTTATTTCAAGAATGTACACAGTATGTGGTTGCTATTAATTCATAGAGTAATGCTTCCTATATTGCAGTATAGATCTTTAAATACAAGAGTAAACGGATGCATCTAAAATTAAAGACTCAATCTTCTACCGAAATTGTAATTCGAGCAATTCAACTAGCAATGGCATCAGCTGAGAGTATAGTAGCAGTAACTTGTCTCTTCTTAACTGATTTAATCCAAATCAAAACGTAATCTCTAGTAGAAAATCCAAACAACAACGATATCAAACTGAGAGTCCAATAGCAATAATCAAACTCTTTATAGATGATTACATCAATGCAATTCATTATCTAGATAACATTCTCTGTAATAAGCATAACTGGAATTAATTGACAGCGTTGTAACTTATAAACAGAGCATACATTATCTTAGTCCAAGAAAGTAACGAACAAAAAATAAAGTAAACTCACGAAAACAGGAAATTATCAAACCAACCAAACTTTAGAAGAATCAGAATATAACACAAGAAAGCAGTTAAATCCACCAGTGGTCAGGCCCTTAGCCGCCAGCGAACACTGCTAAGCTACTTCAGATGATGTAAGGGAACAACAAATTCAATTATGTATTAATCATCGAATGTAAGTAACATTATAATATAATCGTGTTCTCTCAATAGCGAGAGTCTGTAATTAAAATTACAATTTCAATAATAACAGAGATTCCTCCCTTTCTTCTTACAATCGTCTCCATTTATAATCATAAGGGTAAAAGATAAATGGTAAATGCGATCCCTCAGGTCTCTCGATCTTGAGGGATTCACAACCGATTTCTAACTTCAAACATCCATCCTTTCTCGCGTTGATCCTTCTGGTTTGCCTTTAGCCTTGTCCACAACCATCGCATTCCTTCTGTTGCTTGTTGGTTTTTGTTGTTCCTTCGTTAGGGAACAGCAATTGTCCCTTTTGTTGTTTTCCTGCATAAAGAAGAGTAAAAGTTAGCTAAATCGTAACTGCAAATAATTCCTTCATTTCTTACCATAATTCCTCAATAGATTAACGCATTAAGATATAGAAAAGATAAGAATAAAGAAAAAGGATGATGAGATTAATAGTAAACACATACCCATTTCATGACTCAAAAGGGGTTAGCACAGGGAGCTATAAGGATAGACTGTGACAGCTAAAGTGCAATTTTCTTGGAAAAGAACCATGCATATCATTCAAAGAAAAAGCACATTGATGTTCAGTATCACTTTGTGAGGGATATGATAGAAGGCAAAAAGGTGTTGCTGGTAAAGGTGGAAACTTTGAAGAATACTGCAGATGCATTGAAAAAATCTGTGAGCTCAAAGAAGTTCTCTTGGTGTAGAGAAACAATGGTTGTTGCAGGGCTAGATAAATGACTAAGCTCTCATGTGGCCCCCTGTGGAAAAAAAACAACAAGTGGGAGAATGGTGGGTTGTGTTATATTATTTCCACAACTAGCCCACATAGTTAACCGGGGGGTTAGAAGGGGTCGGAGCCCCCCTTTCGTTGTGCCAATTTCATAGTGGGGGGATTCGTAGGGGGTTTGAGGGGTGCAGATAACCCCACTTTATGGGGTCTGTGGCAGTACCCCGGAAAATTTTGGTTTTGGACCCTATATTAGGTTGGGCAGAACTACCTATGGCTTTCTGCATGTTTTTCGCACATGGTTTTGGATGCAATGGTTTTCGGTCCATGGTATTTGATGCTTCGACATCTTTAAATATGTATTGTAACATTGAAAGGAACATAATGAAAAATCAAGCTGGTAGTCCCGGTTTTGGGATCCAAGGGAAAATCTTTGTGTATATGTGTTTTATGTGTTATGCTCTCGCATTTTTATTTTCTATGTTTTAGAATTCGTATGCAGGTAATTTCTATACGGGGTTAAAACCTACAAATTTAAGATTTTACGGCCTTTTTCCTGCATGGTTTTCTCTTAATTCTTTTTCATAGAAGAACTGAATTGAGGCAACACAATACTAGTTTCAAAAAAATATGTGTAAGAATAATGCTATTTTTTTTTACAAATTGTTGAATTCAATTTCAGATTTTGAATAAACAAAACTTATATATACTTTATTAATGTTTATAGCTCATAAAATGCCAAAAAACGCAAAATCTCAAATTGCAAATTTAAGCTTTTAGGGTGTTCTGGTTGCATGCTCGTTTCTTAAGTCATGTTGCAAAAAACATTGAATTAAGGAAACACAATACCAGTTTCAAATTTTTTTGTGTAAGTATAATGTTATTTATCTTAGAAATTCTTGAATTCCATTTCAAATTTTAAATAAGAAAAAATTTTATATTCTTTGTTGTTGTTTACAAGTTATATAATGGGAAAAAAGGGAAAATATACAGCGACAAAGCAACAAATAGAGCAGATTAAAGAAAAGATTAAGAGCATGGATGTTGGACCAGCACAACAAGTGAACTTTGGTGCATTACTCATGTCAGATTCAACATACAAGACACAAAAAATAGGTACGATGACCTGGCAGGAGATATTTGAATTCTTTGAGCAAAGAGAATGGTTAAAAATCCCAAGAGCTACTGAAACAAAGAACAAATGGTTCGAAGCAATCAAAGCAACACAGTTACATAAAGTAGCAACTAAGGCCATAATTTTTCCCTATTATGACATGATTTCATGGATTCTCTCTCATGTTGGTATTAAAACCCGAACAATATCTGACCATCAAGAAATTGTGATATCCTCTTGGAAATTTGAAGTGTTATCGACCATATATAGGCTCAGTCCCCCACAAATTGCATTTAATTTTGAGTTCCTTCATAAGTTTCGAAGTATTGTCTTGAAGAAATGTCAATATAATTATGATATAGCAATTGAAGAAAGGTTGAGAGAAGAAGAAAAAGGTTTCAAGCTCAAAGGAAAAAAGACTATCCAATAGTTATTTTTAAGAATCCTATTAGATTTCTTATTAAAATCCTAAGTAGATCATAAGGGGAAACAAGATCTTAAAAATTGTAAAATTAAATGGATCCCTATAATCCATAGCATTTTGAGTGAGGGGAAACACCTAAATTGGGCTGACATGTTGTCACAGAATATCATAGATTTAGTGAAACTGTTAGTGTCATCTCCCCCCCGGGTTCAATTATATTTTTTGTATGTCTGCCTATTTTTTAGATGTTGTTATTGCCTCGGTCCCATTCCCCTCATGAAATGAAATTACCCATTTGAACAGAAACTACCGATTCAAAATTATGCTCCTATTCTATGGGAGTCTAATTTTAAATACCATTTTTATGATATTTGCCACTATGTTTTTATTCCTTTGCATCAAGTCCTTTTTGGAACAATAGAATAAGTGATAATCTGAAAGAAGGCCTAGGATCAATAGGTTGTTGGTTTGTTGAAAAACTATTTTCCTACATCAAAGTTTTTGGAAATGAAGTTGGTCCCCTTCTTTTTCCCCGATATATTCCAGAAAGACTTGCTTTGAGAGAAGTGACTAATCAAGCTATTTTGTGTGGGAAATCTAAAAAGTTAAGTTGCAAAATAATCTTTGGCCTAATTTTCCAATAAAGTTTGGTTACATTAATATTCGAGACAAAGGGCACCGAATCAAAGAAGCCGAAGAGCTTGAGGAAATTTGATTATTTACTTTGCCCCATTATGACTATGATCCTCAAGGTTTCATTGGAAATCATTATATAACAGTCAGTTATATTGAAAATTTCATTCATCAAGAACCACCTTTCGATGTGGTTTTTATATCCATTGATGATTTTAAGCAAACTGTCTAAAGAGGAAAACTCTTACATAGTGAATCAAGACAACAATTGTAAGAATTTAGAGAGGAACTGTTCGAAAATTTTATATAGGAAAAGGCTCTACACCTCTTCGAAGAGTTAAAGTCTAGAAAATTTTTGCAATTTAATTTCAATGATCTCGCTTTAGAACCTTCTATTGTTTCTTAAATGGGGAAAAGCAGTAGAAATTGAAAAAATAGAAGGTTTTGTTGTCATGGTTAAAGAAGTTGAATCCACATCAATACAAAATCTAAAAGAGGAACAGGAAGGTATAGGAAGAGAAAAGACTCCAGAAAAAGAAGAAACATTTGAACAAGAGATTATTGTCATTAATTCTCCTGAGAAAACAGAGCCAAAGAAACCAGAAAGTGCAGAAGTCAAATAAATGGAAGTACCTAAGGAGAAAGAAAAATAGGTATCTACTAAAACCAGTACCAAGTAAAATGAGTTAAAAATAGAATCATATAACACATTGGATAATATATCTGTTGTATCTCCTCGGGCATCAGGGACACTGAATTCAATTCCTTGGGAATCATTCTTGTTTAAACCGATTTATGAATTAGATCCAATTGCAAATACTATTCCTTCTTTGACATTATTATCTTAATACTCAAACAAAACCAGTTGTCTAAAGGACAAAGAAAAGAAAACATGATACTCTGGAAACTGTTTCTGAATTCAGCTAGCAGTCTCAGGGAGACATAAAATAAAAAGGTTAAGAATATTCTCAAGCTTTAGGAGATTTTGTCAATTACAATCAGTATCATTTGAATGGGCTTATAGCTTCATATGATGACATTTTACAAAAAATTAAAGTTTTGGAGGAAAATTTGAAGAAAAATGAATTGTTTAGTGAAGAAAATTGGTAGCAACATTTTGCTACTTTAATTCAAGGATTAACTGTAGAAGTAGAAAACATGTGGAAGAATTTTCAAAAACAATTCCAACAAGCAAATGCAAAACATGAACAAGAGATTCAGGAATTGAGAAAATTACATGAAGATTAAAGTCGTATATGGAAGGAAGAAGAAGAAAGCAATTATGTCATCATTGTCACAACTTTACAATAGGAAATCCAATCTCTTAAATATCAAGTGAATGAAAATCAACAGGCAACACAGAGTCTCGGCATTTTCAAAGATCAATCTTTTCAAATTTGTCTAATTTTAAGGAAGAACAAATCAAACTTCTATAAAAAAATGGATAAAATCTCAATGTTTTACCAAGAAATTAAGGATTTGGGTGAAAGAATCAATTCATTGGTAGAAGAAGACAAACCAATTAAAAGCAAGTTTTTGTCTATATTTGACTGGGAAAACGAATTTCAATCTACTGAAATTCCAAAAGTTTCTAAGAGAGACAGAATATTGATGCTTGCTTCGCTAAGTTGCAGGGAGAAAGAGCAAAAAGAAATCAAAGCATGCATACAAACGACATATGAGCAATGTTTATCAATTTGGGAAAAAAGCACTGACTTTATAGAATAACTTGACCTATTAGGTAGCAAGTCATCAAAGGAAGAAATTCTTGGAGAATTAAAACAACCCACAGAAGATCTTATTACCAAGGACCAGGTAGAAATACAAAATATTACAGTTTGGACACAACAAAGTTTCCAAAAAATTCAGCGACTACTTTTTGAGCAAATCAAGCTTATTGCCAAGTTTGAGGTCAAATATCAGAAGAAGAAGAAAAAGGCATAAGGATTAATTGTCGACTGCCAAATCAACATCAATCAATTTCCTCCCATTTATTTCTCTGCACTATACAAGTTATATGCACAATGGGAAGCTTATATCGAAGTACATGCACCTGACCTACTACTTAGTATCAATTACGAAGACTATGAAGATGAAGAGAAGATGTTTGCTTAATTGCCAGATTTCAATTAAACATACAACATTTTAGAATTCAGTATTTACTTTCAGAAAAACTGTTGATCTTCATGTTCAAAGACCAATTTTATTTTATTATATTTTAGTATTTATAGACCTTTATGCATTGGTGCAAAGGATCTAGAATCAGTGAAGACTGCAAACTTGGATGTTTTTAATCAATTTTGAAATGCTAGCTTTTTTCAATACCATTTTCAGTGCTCATGTGTAATGAGTTATGGCATTTATGTCAGTGCATGATTTTAATTACTTAATAAATGCCTTTGATTTTACTCTATCACTTATGTTTTTTTATTCTAAATGAATATTTGATCATTCTATTTAAGATTCCTTATGAAAATTTTGCAATTTACATTTTTTTTTATAATTAGAATTTTAAAAAAATTGTAGATTTACTTATCCCTAGTTGATCATTGCAATACAGTACTCAAATGCAGGCAAACTTACTCTCCTCTATGACCTAGAAATTATTATTAATTTACTTTAAATTATGCATGTATAGATATTCCATAAAATACTAAAAGAACTGGCTAGATATAGTATCAAAATCCGAAAATATTTTTAAAGTTTTTATTTAAATCTTCAGCCAAAACTTATTTGTTCAATCTTATGAATTCAATTCCAATTAGGAATTTAAATTTCATGATATTATGTATGTTGTTATGCTCATTTAAATCCTTTAATTGTTAGTATTTAAATTGATTAAATCATTGGTTAAATGTGCATTTGTAGTTGATATTGATACATACTTAATGTACAAGACTTTGGAGCAAATGTTTGATGAATAAAATCTCAAGAAAATATCTTTTGTTTCTGTATTGCAAATATATATGTTAACATCAAATAGTTCACAAATTCATTGTATTGCAAAACATTTTTCCTCTATATGTCGATATGCATATGGCAGTAATGAATTTATAGTATAAGCTTGTCAATCATTTATACAATGCTCTTGTTCAATGTTTCTAGTATCCAGGTGTTTTTTTAAGTAACTATAAGTAGTATTCTCATTGCAAATGAAACAATTATAAAATACTTGTACAAATTGTTTTCTTCATATTAGACATATTGAAACATGGTGCAATTGTACGAATAGACTCAAACAAACAGTCATCACAATCATTGATATTTTGCCCATATATCTACAAGCCTTGTTCAAGTAAGATTTGCTCAATTGACAATATGTCAAAGTGTCCAAGTGAGAATTGGTATGCACATTTGCATGGGCTAGTCGCTTTAGTTATTGAAGCTAGAATATCGATTGTGTTATGTAACAAGAGTGGCCCAAATTTTCCACATATAGAATTTTGATTATCTTGCAAGATATTATATTCATGGCCATCAATGGTTGGATTGAACTGTAGATCTTAGTTTAATTTTAGTTTTAGATAGACAATGGGACCTTTGTTACAAGTGTTATGCAACCATACTAAAAATAAAAAATAAAAAATGGAACTTTAATTATGCACATATTGACTTGTTCCAAGAGGATTTTTGCCACCTGTCAACAATCCCTTATGTAAATTGGATGCAAGTATATCAATTTTTGTAGTCATAATTGTGCCTTGATCCTTGTTCATGTTCATAATGCTTATAATATAGCAGACTCATTTATTTCTTGTTAAAATGTTTATCATTGTATATGGCACATTAAAGTTACTATTCTTTTGAACACTATTGTACAAGTTTCCTCAACAAGATACATTCCACTAGTTTTCGTTGCATTGTTGTTTCTTGTTATGTATGTGTGTCATTGTGTCCATGAAAACCGGTATGCCTATAAGATGAAGCACAACGTGACAATATTTTCCATGTTGAACCTTGGTTGAACACTAAGTGTGCCCAAAGTCCCAATAGAAGAGTTATTATACACAAAGCTAACACAAGGAGTTGGCCAAATACTTACACATTTTGTCAAAAACTTATCTATCAATTACTGCGTTCTTGTATTCATTTGTCTCAAGTATTTAGCTTTGAATACAACTGCAACTAGAGAGCTCGTAGTTATCATATTGTTGTTCTAACAAAATAGGTCTTTTCAGAACATATGTTATTTCTCTAGCTTGACTAGTGTTCATGAAAATTGTTCTTCTAGAAGCTGAATGCAAAGACAAACACAAAATAATGTGCATTGCTTATCCCCTTGACATTTGTTGTATATTTAGAAATGTGTTTTCAAGTTTGCGAATAGCTTCAATTTTGTTGTCTCAACAAGACATACGATTTTTTTGCTGAATTTGTTTAAATGCAATTATAATGGAGTAATCCATTTTTGTCATATAAGAATTGAAATATCTTGTTTCATGATAGGGATATAAAATACATTGAGCATTTATGTTTCCTTGTTACACTATGTTCTTGTATTCAAATGTCTCAAGTGTTTTGCTCTCAATACAATTATAACTATATATAAATGTATTGCTAGATATAAATAACACATACAGACAGGGAATATAGTGCAGAAATTCCTTGTAAATTCAAACTGCATATTGTAATATGCTAAAAACAATTGATTTGAATCTACTCTACTCATCAGTGGAAACAATAATTGATCGATGAAATCATGTGGCATAAAAGAGAAAGAATTCAATCACATGTAACACAGCAAAGTTTTGGGGAAAGACACAACTAAAAACCCCTACTATCTATATATTGAATTAGTAAGAAAATATGAGAAGATTACAATGCTTTGCTCAAGCCCAAGCAACATCTGCACTATCTCAATCTATCTCACTCATTACCAGACAAACTCAAGCCAATCTTAGCCAATTATGTTTCCTTCCAAGCTCTTATTTCCTTGCGCAATTCCCTTGGGAATTAGCCCATATTTAATTGGGAAATTCCACAATTATGAATTGTGCAATCCTCATAGGCCTTCCTCTGATTTCATGCACCACCTGTACAATTTGAATGATTATAAAATTGATAGTACATCGTCCCTAAACTCCAATCTCAACTGGGTAACTCTTATATATGACATGCATGAGTTATTTATGAGTGAATAATTAATTAATTGGTTGAACACATGAAGTTGCACCCCACTGTCTGACCTCCTACTAGTTCCTCCATCAATTGGAACTAGTTTAACTGACTTTAACTCAGTTAAACTGGATTAATTAATTACAACACAAAATAAACTCAACCAAGGCTCCTAAAAAATAGGATACACTCTGCATGACTCTAGTTAGACCCTCAACTTGAATGAACTAAGCCAACTAAGTCAAATTAACTTAGTTAACTATTACAAGTTTTCATGAGATGTGGAATTACAATTTAATTCAAGGACAAAATTAAATTAGGATTTTCTTTCTTGATGCTATTTTTAACATTTCTTGTTGTTATTTTCAACACTCCCTCTTAACAAGAAAGGAATTCAACTCTATCTTGATCTAGTACCTTTGGAATGTTTTGCATGCAAATCTTGTCACTGTTGTTATTGCTACTACAACCAAAAAGCATCCAAACAAAATAAATTGAATCAACTGTGTATGCAACTATCTATTAGGAAAAGTGTTTTGCTGCTAACTCTGTTACTGAGCCTCCTGCTCTGTTGTCAACATTGCTTTGCACTCTTCAATATCTGACAGACATTGATCCTCCTGCTACTAAATATTGTGGGCTCCATAGCAAGGTAATGATCCATGAGACAAAAAACACCTCAATGGATCTTGCCCAAATTTTTGCAACTCTTGGGACTCTTGCTTCACATCGTTGCACCTCTCACCTGGAGGTATAGCTACATGTGCTCCCTCTGCCCACTTGGCTTGAAATTTCCCCCTACTAGAGGTCTTCGATTGTATGGATGTCTCCAGTCGGTCTCCTCTCTACTTCTCCAATTGTGGCTGCTCCACAACTTGTTGAGGTTGCATGTCGAGAGGTAATTAATGCTCCCTCTCAACCACCAAATCTATAACCTTTTCCTTTCTCTTAAATCCTTTGCATGTATCTTGTACCTCAAGTGCATGCAAGTTCTTGACTCTCACACCGATTCGTTTCACCTGTCCCGTGGCGATGTGTCTAAGGAAAACCTTTCCTTTGCTAAAAATCACATCATAGCCACGATCTTCCAATAGCGTGATGGAAACAAGATTATTCTTTAGTCCTGCAACATACATCACATCTGTGAGTTTGAGATGGGAGCCAAACTCCCACTGAAAGGTAACAATATCGATGTCGATCACACTATACCTCCCATTATCTCCAAACTATATGTTCTTCTTGAGGCCTTTCTCCTCCAAGTCACTGAAGATATCTCTATTCCCTGTCATATGGAACAAGGGACCGTTGTCGATATACCACATGCTTCCCATTATAGTGCTTGATATGCATGCAATGGGAGTAAAATCAAGTTTGAATTGTGAAGCTAGAGCTTCACTTGTTGTTGCAATTGTAAGCTCCTTCTTTCTTGCTTGCATTTTGTGGCATAGTGCCTGAACTCGTGACAGTGAAAACACTTGATGTTCAAAAAGTCCTTCTTCTTTCCACCCTCCTCGCCTTGGGACTTTTTTCCTTGTCATTCTTTTCTTTGTTGACTAATGCAAAGTCCTCTTCCACTTCTTTGGATGAGTTCCCATCTCTCGTGTTCCGCTGAATCTCTTCTTGCACCAAGTCGGACCACAAACGCTCCCACTCTGGTAGCTTCTCTCTCCCATTAAGTGAGTCTTGTTAGCTATGCTAGCTTTTGGGAAGGCCAAGAAGTGCTAGGCTCACCACATCATCTTCAACAACTATAGCATTGACACTTCCAAGCTCATCCTGACATTGGGTGAACTTGGTCAAGTACTTGGGAATTGTGTCACCCTTTAACTCAGTCAAACTAAAATAATTAATTACAACTCAAAATAAACTCATCTAGGTCTCCTAAAAAATAGGAGGCACTCTACATGACTCTAGTTAGACCCTCGACTCGAATTAACTCAGCAACTAAGTCAAATTAACTTAGTTAACTATTACAAGTTGTCATGAGATGTGGAATTACAATTTAATTCAAGGACAAAATTAAATTAGGTTTTTCTTTATTAATGTCATTTCTAACATTTCTTGTTGTTATTTTCTACATAAAGGCTTTGAGAATCAGTTACTAAAATTCTAGAAAGACTTTATAGTGCCACATAGCATATAGACTTATGATATTAATAACTAAGCTTAGAGTCAAGAAACTAATTTCTAGTTTGCACACAGTAAACTCTTTTCACAACCTATTGGACAAAGGCAAATCCATTCTTCTATATTTCTTTGTTCGGTAATTTTTTGGTATGGAACTTATAATCTAAATATTCACCAAATAATTTAAAATCTTGTTGTCATGTTTACAACAAGTTTTTTTTCCCTTTGTGTGTCACAAAAATTAAAAAAAGCAAAAGTTTTTTTTTTTTTTTTTTTTTTTTTTTTTTTTTTTTTTTTTTTTTTTTTTTTTTTAATTCTGAAGGCTTAAGTCGCAGGCCGAATTCATAAAAAATTGTAAAAAAAATACAAGGTCCCGACTACCTGACCTTTCGACCACATGACTAGGAACTCAAGCTAACCTACTGACCTCAGCATTTCCGGACTGTGAAATACCTGACCTAATGAGTTCACTCAACCATGGTCTACCCTAGATCATGATAGATTAAATTAATCATAAAACAACAAAAAATTCTAGATTGTCCAACCTCCCAACTATACGATCAACTCACAAAAAAAAAAATAAAAAATAAAAACCACATGACAATCCCAGCAATAGTCTTGTACTTTTCGTGCTTTCAGAGCCAATTACTGAAAGTCTAGTCTCCACTATTTTTTGTATACAATATTTTCTTTTGTTCATCACAAAATGCATAAAAATGGAATCCTTAAACATTTTTTTTTAAATTAAGTCAGAAGTCAGATCCAGAAACATTTTGTAAAAAATAAATACAACCTTCCGACTACTTGACCTTCCGACCACCTGACTAGCAACACAAAGTGACTACGAATTTTTTATACATAATCAGCCTGACCTCTGACTTCAACATTGTCAACTGTCAAACTACCTGACCTCCTGAATTCAGCAATGCTTGACTATGAAACGATCGACCTAATGAAACCACCCAACTATCAAACGAACTAACCTTCTAACCACCCGACTTGGAACACTGAGTGACTACAATTTTTATAAATAATCGGCATGACCTCCCGACCTCAGCATTGCCCTACTGTCTAACTACCCGACCTCTAGACCTTAGCATTGCTCGACTATCAAACTACCAGACTTCCTAACCTTAAGATTGCCTGGCTGTAAAACTAACCAACCTAATGAGACTACCAGACTATGGTATAGCCGGCCTCACAATAGAATAATTGTTATAAAACAAAGAACACCCAAATTTATGACCTCACCACTGTACAGTTGACCCAATGTTACGTTGGACATTGGATCCAAAAAGATTTTGAAAAAAAAAATGTAACCTCCTGACTACCTGACCTTTCGACCACACAACTACTAACACAAGATGACTACAAACGAATACAACCTAACCTCTGAAGGTTTCATTAAATGAATTTCGGCACTACTTTCCTTATGCTATTATGCAACTATTACTTTGTCTTGCCAACTCTCCGTTATGCACCTCGTTGCTCGAACCCTACAGATAATCCATGTGCAATGTCTAATCATACAATAGGGGAATCGTGTTGCCCCAAACACAAGTTTTCCCTCCCACGATCCTAACTGCAACAAGATAAGCCTTATCCAATTATTTCTATAAATTTAGCATTTTGCCCCTTTGCTCAACACTAAACATTCTTTCTTATTTTTAAAGAATGGTTGTGTCATGGCCCTTTGGCTCTTCACCACACATAGTCTTTACTCGACATTTTTGCATTGTCCTCAAAGATCAAGTGTGTTGTTACATGAACTACCTTCTGCTAATCCTCTCTATTGCAGGATGCTCTCAGGAATTCATTCTACTTGTAGATATAAATGAGCACCTTGCCACTCTTTTGAATTCATACTAAGATGTTCCACAATGTTACTCATTTTGAGCTTGGGTGATAACTGCATTGAGGAATTACTATCCCGTGGCGTTTTATTGCCTTCGGGTAGGGAATTCCTCGCACGCTGGCATAGGCACTCCTAAAGTTCTTATCTGATAGAAGCTTAGAGCCAGCTTACATCAGGCTTCCACCTCACCCACTACACACCAACTACTCTACAATGCTTACAAACTCTCTCAGCAACTCCTCGAGACTGCTCATGAGTAACCGAGGCATTTAACTATTGACAAGGACTTTTGATCCTCATTGCCAAGATTCTTGTGGCAGGAATGGAGTCTCATGCACAATAAAGGCTAAAGCCTATAGAAGCACTACAACAAGACATGATCGACCTGAGTACATTTGCATGATCTCTCACATATTGTTTTCCTGTCAGGACAATATTTTGTAAACAAATATCTTAATGTACACATTAACTGTCTCTGTCAAACCCAGTTGCTCTAATTGATCTTGTTTTAGAATTTGAATTGACCATTCAGGTCCTTAACTTCATTTATTGAATTATTTATGATATCATTAATCATTTAGGAATAACTGTTATGGGACCCTTCTTCACTTTGAACTTCAGACACTCTGTAATTACTATTGTTTACTATATTAACTTATTTACTTTTTCATAGAAGCATAGGACACATGTACCCATGCATAATCATGACCATAATCAATATACAAATTAGAAAATTATCGATTCATAGTTGCATCATAGATATATTCAAAATAACACATATTGCACTTTCTGTTTATCCATATCTATTACAATGACAATGCATCATAACCCATTAATTGGAAATTGTAATCATACAATATTTATCTTTTTGTTTGTAGTAAAATTGAATCTAACCCTATATCCACATCATCTTTTCCAAATGCCTCTCTTTCTTTTGGATCAAGTTTCATGTCCCTCCCTTACTACTACAACCTTGCTCTTGCAACCAATCCATAACTTGTGTTCCCTTTTGCTCCTTGTATTATTTCAAACAAGCATGGGCCTGAATATTTTCCTAAAACCATTTAATTTCACAAACCATCCCCTTTACTTCATGGACCACTAAGCCTTTAATGCCTATCATCAATTTCAAGTTTCTTTTTTGCACAATAAATTGTATCATCCCTACCAGGAAGTCTCCATTTCTAGCTCTACAATCCATGTCCTCAGACTCAATCACCTCTTTGTTTTGTTATTCCAAATATCTCAACATATGTACATTCTTTTTACAATGCAGCTCATACTACAAACCTTTGGTGAGACTATGACATAGACAATATGTAACACCCTCCTCCCACATCTACCCAAGTGACCAACCAACCAGGGTAAACATGCGATGAGAGGCCAGTATGATATGATTCGACCTCCCAAGTCACGTTAAGGAAATGGAACCAATGGAAACACACCATACAAACATTAATTATCAACTACAAGACCCTTCGGAACCAATCCAATACTTTAGATAACTTGCGTTGGGGTACCACTGAGATTTTGGATAATTTAAGGCTCACTCGCTCCCATACTATAGGCATGAGTGCAACCAGCAACCCAAAGTTGCTCTCACAGGCTTGCCTGCGAGCAACCAAAGACCAAAATTGTCAGCGTTATGCTGGCGACTTCGAGATTTGAGCCACGTTTTTTAGGCCCAAAGCCCAGCTCACATCCCAGAATTGAACCATCTCTTCATATCAGTAAATTAACATGGAAATGACAGTACTAAAGCAAATACTTGTTCAAGACCTTGACTGGACCCCTACTCGCCATGATAGGTATTTTGTCAAACATATTGCAAATGTGTAATCTACATGTGTAATTAATAGTTCTGAGGATAGTGGTCTCATACTTAGCTGAGAATCGCTAAGAACCATTGATGCCTCAACACATCAACTGCCATTCCTCCATTGGGTCAAAGATACATTGATCATTCAATTACAAGTAAAAACATGAGGAAAGTCAGACATGGCTGCTGTCATAAAACACATATATAACCAACATAATAGTAGTAGAAATACTCATGAAAGTACAACCATATGGACCACATAAAATCCATCAAAATGTTCATAGAAATACAAGGGAAATAACATTTTTATTAATGATGCAAAATCCAAACCCGAGATGGGACTTCCACGTTCCACCCGACCATAGAATGGCTGAGCCAAATCTCTCTTCAGCCACTCACCCCCATGCCATATTCCAAGCATAAATGTGGGATCTCATAAAACACATAAATCAAAACTCATCCAGGGCTTCCAGAGGTCATCCACCTCAACCCATCAAACAATGATTGCACCTCATGGTCGGACATCACAAAACCATCATTAGATTGGTATCCATCCAAGCCTTCGAGGGATTCCAGACTGTTTATTCCAACCAAGGCTTCTAGGACTAGTAACTCAACCCACAACTGCCACTAGGCTTCCAAAGCATTTGTCTGACCAAGGCTTCCATGAGTAGTAACTAAACCCACCAAGGGCTTCCGGAGCAATTTTCCAACCAAGGTTTCCAGGACTAGTAACTCAACCCAATATGTTACAGGCCTTCTAGAACATTTGTCCAACCAAGCCTTCCAGGAACTAATAACTCAACCCAAGCTAAGGAAACATGAGAACCAACCAAAAACAAACAATGAAAGTAAACCCACAATCACCATGGCTATCTAGGAAATGGCAAGGCTAGTAAATCCACAGACAATCCAGGCAATCCTCCATGTTAATGACAGATCACAACCAAGAAACCACATGCATGTGTCATACATGCCAAAACTAGTGAAGGAAACATGCATGCAACTTAGTACCTGCAAGCAAATATGATGTAACCATTGATCCCTATGCCTTCTTGCACTTTCCTACTCTTCCTTTGCCTTATTGCTCCAAAAATCCGAGTATGCCACACCCACGAAGAGTGCTCCAAGAAAACTCTAAGTCTCCAAGAGTATGAGAGAGAGAGAGAGTGATGAGAGAGCTCCAAAACTGAACTGAAAGAAGGTTACCAACTGATCCTCAGAAGCATTTTTATGAATGAGGCCTCTATTTTCTTCATTTTCCATTATTTTCGTTCATTTTCCTCCTCACATGCAATGTGTGACCTTTCACCTCCCCTTTCTCCTAATTTCCACTATTTTCATAAAAATTGTGCCAAAATGCCATTTTGTCTTTCCAAAGCCTTAGCCATTTCCTTTGCCATTTTCCTTAGCCATAAACAATCACAAGTGATCCCCATCACTAGGATGTTTTCCAACATTCAGTGTGGAATAAGTGTCCCATCATCTATGGTTATTATTTTGCCTTTATTTACTTTTATTACATGGCATTTTCACAAGGGTTATTACAAAAACCCCTCCTGGGGGAACACAGTCCTCGGTGTTCAACAACACCGATAGCCATAAAATTGTTGTAAAAAATATATATATTGTCAATGGAGATTTTTAACTTAGCTTGATGCAGTATTTACAATGATCACCCTACTAGAAAACAAACCAACATAAAACATGACATCATAACAACATACCGCATAGTGGAGCTTTATAACATAAATCATGGTGGTATTTACATCCATAGACATATGTACATAAACCAACATCATCAAAACATATACCAAAATCACAGCAAAACACCAAGCCAAAACTGCTTTGCCTGAACCGGCAAACAAGGAAGGATACATAGCTTACATTTGATTTTCCATCTCCCATGTAGCTTCAATGGGCCCAAAGTGATTCCATTGCACCTTAACTTGCTCGATTGCTTGGTTCCGGAGCATGAGCACATTTTTTTGCAATATACATTGAGGCTCTGGTTAGAATTCTCCATCTGGTTCCACCTACAATACAAACTAGTCAATCACCTGATCAACATCTTTAACATACTTCTTAAGAAAAGATACATGGAAAACATCATGGACTTTCACTGTTAGAGGAAATGCAAGTTGATAGGGTATTGGCCCAATCCTATCAATGATATTGAAGGGTCCACAAAATTGTGGTGCCAACTTGGCACATGATCCACTCCACAAGGAGCTCTTCTTTAGTTTGATGCGCAAATACACATGTTCCCCAACCTGGAACTCCTTGAACACCCTGTTCCTATATGCATAACTCTTCTACCTATCATATACTACCTTTATATTCTTCTTGATCACCTGCATTTCATGTTCCATGGCTACCAATATATCTAGTCCAATCAATACTATGCTAACCGGATCACTCCAAATGATGGGAGTATTGCAATTCCGCCCATACAATGCCTCAAAAGGACTCATCCTCAATGATTCTTGATAACCGTTGTTGTATGTGAACTATACCAAAGGGAGGTACTCTTCCCACTTTCATTTTTTGAAACATCACATACATGCTCAACATGTCCTCCAATATCCGATTGACCCTCTCTGTTTGTCCATTTGTATGTGGATGATAAGATGTGATGAAGGCCAACTTCATGCTCAAACTTGCAAATAACTCCTTCCAAAACTTGGAATTGAACTTCGCATCCCTGTCTAACACAATATTCTTCGGAACATCATGCAATCTAACCACATCTCAGATGAATACCTATGCTACATCGCTAGTTGAGAATGTAGATTTAATTGGAATGAAGTGTGCAACCTTTGTCAATCTGTCCACAATGACCATAATGGAATCATTTTGTCTCACTGTCGTTGGAAACCCTATGATGAAATCCATGGAAATGACCTCCTATTTCCACTCTGGGATCATAATTGTCTGTAGCAGTCCACTTGGATGCTTACATTTTGCTCTCACTCACTAACAATTGAAACATCTAGCCACAAACTCTACTACATACCTCTTCAAAATCGACCAATGCTAAAGTTTCTTCATTGTAGTTAATGATTTCTGATAACCTGGGTGACCTAAATAAGGTTTCGTGTGAAATTCCCTCAAGAACACCTTCTTGAGTTCATTGTTATACAACACATATATCCTGTCTCGAAACCTGACCAACCCATATATTGTAAGACAACAATCCATACCCTGTGCACTTGCACCTGTACCTGTACTGTTGAGATTGCAACAAGATGATGGAGCTTAGTGGAAAGAAGTCGCCTTCACTAAGTGGGCCCGCAGGCTATTTTTGGCGCAAGTCTATTTTTAGACATATGGATTCATGGTCTATGAGTGATTGCAGGATGTTATTTGTGGATGATTGGTCATGTTGGTAAAAATAGATGGACTTCTATTTTTAGACATATGGGCGGAGTCTATTTTTAGACTGCCAGGCTAAAAATAGAATAGTCGAATATTATTAGCTCTTAATAATATTTGGACTATAAACATTATCTTATTCTCGTGGAGCACTTCAGTTCGAGCTACGGATGTGGCACAAGCAGCTGCCAGAAGGAAATACGTGGTTCCTATGGGTTAACTTGAGCTATTGCATGGAGGACTTCAATTAGGACTTCAGTGATTGAGTTCTGTGGAGTTGGATCAAGAGTTGATGGAGTTGTGTTCAGTTTGACTCAATTGAACTAGTTGTAGTTAGTCTAACTGGCAAATAGACTAATGTTGAGTGGTGTGAATTAGTTATTAATTAATTCACTAATTATTAACTCATAAAGCAACTGAAGAATACATCAGTTAACTCACTGCATGGATAGTTCAGTGGAGACAAGTGTTAGAGGTAAGTGAAAGGGCAAGACAGCTGTTAGTTGTGACTATAGTTGTGCATGTGATTTGCACAATCAGTGGGATTGAGTTGTTAATAAGGATTGCGTAGTGTTACACAAGGGAAACACATGAATGGTTCAGCTATTCTCATCCATTCTCTATGCAGGATTGCACAGTGGAGGCAGGCAAGCAGCAAAGGTGATTTGAGGGAGGGATTGATTCAGATCTATGTTGTATTGTGTGTAACAGGTGGAAATAGTACTGAGTATTTGCGAGGAGTATTGTATTGTGTATTGTTACATGATCTCAATCAATATAATATACAGATAGTTGTGGGGTTTTCAGCTTTATGCTTTCCCCGGGTACATACTGTGTTGATATGTGTGATTGATGCTTCAATGTGCACATGTGCATGTTTCTGAATACTGCTAAATTGATGATCAACGTAGATGAGATTATGTATTATGCATGCATTCCGCAATAGTGTATAATCAGGATAATCTCGGTTGAATAAGTGTCATATTATTCATAAAATTTCTACATGGTATTGGAGCAGGTTGATTTGTAGAAGAGATTTCTACAGGATATCAAAGCGAGGATTGATCATCAGATCTATTATTCAGGAAGTGACTACGTTTTATTTCTTCAGGCAGAGTCTATAATTGGGCCAGGTAGCCTCTGGATTCATCCTTCTTTTGGAATGTGAGATATCAGTGAATGCCCATACAGTCGATCTCTGTACAAGAAATACTTCTTTCTCACGAATTTTAGATCGGAAGCGGTTGAGTTTTAAGCTGGTGGAATTCGAATTTGCAACAGTGTTTTCTTGGTGTCAAAGTTGAAATGTCTTTCAACAGATTGCGATTGGAGTATGCCCTTGAGGGCAGCTCGAACTATATTGCATGGAAGGACAGGATGGAGGTGGTGTTAGATGATAATGGTTTGAAGGAGTTCATAGATGTGGATGTCCCAAAACCTACTGATGTTGCTCAAGTCACGGATTGGCAAAAGAAGACAGAAAAGTGTCGAAGGATTCTGTTGGAGGGCGTGAGGGATCACATTGTGTCCAGCCTCCATGGAAAGGCTACTCCATACTTGATGTGGAAAGCGTTGACAGATCTATTCCAAAGAAAGAGCGACCAGAGGAAGTTGGCACTCAAGGATAAAGTCAGAAACATAAAGTGTGAGAAAGGCGACAGTATGCCCAAGTATCTCACGAAGTTCACCCAATGCCGAGATGAGCTGGGAAGTGTGGGGGTGAGTGTCGATGATGAGGACTTGGTGAGCTTGACTCTACTTGGTCTTCCGAAGAGTTGGCATTCCTATCAGGACTCTGTCAATGGTCGTGAGAAGTTGCCAGGATGGGAGAGACTTTGGTCGGATCTTGTGCAAGAGGAGATCAGACGCAATACCAGGGAAGGATCTTCATCAAAGGCACTTGATGAAGAAAATTGCGCTTTGGATGCCAAAGCAAAGAAGGGGAAGAACAAGAAATCTTCTCATTCCGGTGCAAAAGGCAAGAAGCAGGACATGTCCAAGGAGAAGTGCTTTCATTGTCACTAGCACGGACACTATGCCACGAATTGTCCGCAAAAGAAGAGTCCGCAGAAGAAGAAAAATAAGCAAGTTGTTGGATCTGCAGCTGGAGAGGCCTTAGCCTCGCAGTTTGAGCTGGATTTTTCACTAATCGCATGCTTGGTATCAAGTGTCATGGGATCGGTATGGTTCTTGGACAGTGGTGCATCTTTTCACATGACAGGAGATCAAGATTTGTTTTCTGATCTGGATGAGAAAGATCTTGGAGTGCACATCGAGATGGGTGATGATGGTAGATACAGTGCGACTGGTATCGATACCATTTCCTTTGAGAGGGAGTCTGATAAACCCTTCGTATTGAAGGAAGTGATGCATGTTTCATGATTGAAAAAGAATCTTATCTCTGTGGCGATGTTAGAAGACAAGGGATATGATGTTGTTTTCAGCGAGGGAAAGGCTTTCCTACGCAACAAGACAACTGGAGAAACCTGGAAGATAGGGGCTCGAGTCAAGAACCTTTATCAGTTG
This sequence comes from Pinus taeda, assembly GCA_000404065.3. Lineage (NCBI taxonomy): Eukaryota > Viridiplantae > Streptophyta > Pinopsida > Pinales > Pinaceae > Pinus > Pinus taeda. The sequence continues at coordinate 57,423 of APFE031590562.1, read as the reverse complement.
CATGTAGATGGTTTCTTAGCAATGGCATGCAAAGCAGAAGGAGTCGTGAGCCGGGATGATGGTGAGCTATGGCACCGGAGATTGGGCCACCTTCACCATGGAGCCTTGAAGATACTACAGCAGATCTCTATTGGGCTTCCTAAAGGCACTCTTGCATAGTCAGATTAGTGCAAGGGGTGTATTTTAGGAAATTTTGTGAAAGCCACCTTTCACGAGAAGGATAGTCACGCCACGACGATCCTTGAGAGAATTCACACAGACGTGTGTGGACCTTTCTCAGTTGCTTCGATAGCAAAGCACAGGTACTATGTGATATTTGTTGATGATTTCTCCCGAAAGTGTTGGATCTTCTTCATGCAGAAGAAGAGCGAGACATATTCAAAGTTCTGTGAGTTCAAAGCACTGGTCGAGAAGGAATCGGTGAAGAAGGTGAAGGCTCTTAGGAGCGAAAATGGTGGTGAATTCATCTATGGCAAGTTCAAGGATTTCTGCAGCGTAGAAGGGATTCGAAGAGAGCTCATAGCTCCCCATAACCCACAGTAGAATGAGGTTGTTGGGCGAAAGAACAGAACGATTGTGGGTGCTGCAGGGAAATGTTGCATGATCAGGGCCTACCCCTTCACTTGTGGGTGGAGGCATGCAATACTGCAGTATATGTGCAGAATCGTTGTCCTCACAGGATACTTGGCATGAGTACACCCGAGGAGGCTTATTCTGGTAAGAGGCCTGATATTTCCCATTTGAGGATTTTTGGTTCTCCTGTTTACATGCATGTAACAAAGGATGCGAGGAAGAAGTTGGAGCCAACCGCAGAGGTCGGGATATTTGTGGGTACATTGATACGCCCCATAATTATCGTGTGTATTTGTCAGACAGTCGCAAGACTATTGTGCGATGAGATATAAAATTTTAGGAGGAGAAAGCCATGAAGTGTTCGCTTGATAGGGAGCCACACTTGCATGCAGATGAGGAGCTATTAGTTCCTAAGGATGAGCTTCAGGATGTGGATCAGCCACAAAGGAAGTTCATGGAGTGGAAGAGACCACTCATGCAGCACCAACCATCAGAGGGCGAAAGCGCACTACAGAAGCTGAGCGACTAGCTCAAGATGCAGCGAAGGTTGTAGGAGCATCTACAATAGAGCGCAAACAGAGACAGTTACCGGATCAATACACTGGATACATGACTCTTATGAGCAAATGTGTCGTGACGGAGCCATCCTCTTTCGAGGAAGTTGTGGAGGAACCCACATGGGTAGACACCATGGTGGAAGAGTATGATTCGATTGTCAGAAACATTGCATGGGAGATTATCCCAAGACCGGAGGGGAAATCAGTGGTGGGTTCGAGATGGATCTACAAAGTGAAGCAGACAACTGATGGGAGTGTGGAGAAGTACAAGGCAAGATTTGTTGCCCGAGGCTTCTCACAAATAGAGGGGATCGATTATGAGGAGACCTTTGCACCTGTCGCAAGGTATTCTTCCATATGGACAATTCTTGCTCTCTCAACGCAGATGGGGTGGCACATTCATCAGATGGATGTGAAGACTGCATTCCTCAATGGAGTCATTGACGAGGAAGTGTACATAGAGCAGCCCAAAGGTTTCGAGATCTTCAACAGCGAGTCGCATGTGTGCAGGCTCAAGAGAGCACTGTATGGGTTGAAACAAGCACCTCATGCTTGGTACACACGGATAGACAACGATTTCACCGGACTTGGATTCTCCAAGAGTGAGGCGGATCCTAACCTATACCAAATTGTGGTGGAGGGTAAGTTGCTTATCATTGTACTGTATGTAGATGATTTGATTCTAACAAGAGATGAGTTGTTGATACTTTCATGCAAGGAGGATCTTTCTCGGGAGTCTGAGATGAAGGACTTGGGCCTCCTTCATTATTTCCTGGGATTGGAAATTTGGCAGTGCAGTGATGGACTGTTTGTTTCTCAGGGTAAGTATGCTCGGGAGATACTGGAGAAGTTCAACATGCATGGCTGCAAGCCTGTTGATACTCCTCTTCCTGGATGTTGGAGGAAGGAGGATGCCACTTCAGGCGGAGTAGTGGATGCCACTGTTTATCGATAGTTGGTGGGGTCGCTTATGTATCTGGTCAATACACGACCCGATATATGCTATGCTGTTAACCAGCTTTCACAAGCTATGGTTAAGCCAACCAAGCTCTTCTAGAAGGCGGGCAAGCATGTATTGCGTTATATCAAAGGCACATCGGGATATGGATTGTGGTACAGACAGGAGGATGAGGCGAAGCTATGTGGCTTCACGAATGCAGATTGGGTAGGGAGCCCAACGGACAGAAAGAGAACATCTAGAGGGATCTTCAGTATCGGGTCGACAACAGTTTCTTGGTACAGCAGGAAGCAGAGATCCGTGGCACTCAGTTCCGCGGAGGCCGAGTATATGGCAACAAGTTTGGCTGCATGCGAGGCTATATGGTTGAGGAAGATCCTGGTCGGGTTGTTTGGGTCTCATTTGGATCCTACTGTGATTTCCAAACACATCGACATCAGGTACCATCATATCAGAGATTGTGTGTAGCGGAGAATCATGTTACTTTCATATATTCCCATGAAGGATCAGGATGCTGATATCTTGACAAAGGCGCTCACCAGGAGCAAATTCGAGTACCACCAAGACAGGATAGGGGTTGCTGATAATCCATATCTTTTTGAGAGGGAGTGTTGAGATTGCAACAAGCTGATGGAGCTTAGTGGAAAGAAGTCGCCTTCACTAAGTGGGCCCGCAAGCTATTTTTGGCACAAGTCTATTTTTAGACATATGGATCATGGTCTATGAGTTGCAGGATGCTATTTGTGGATGATTGGTCATGTTGGTAAAAATAGATGGACTTCTGTTTTTAGACATATGGGCGGAGTCTATTTTTAGACTGCCAAGCTAAAAATAGAAAAGTCAAATATTATTATCTCACAATAATATTTGGACTATAAACTTAATCTTATTCTCTTG
>APFE031590562.1:1517-50311 GCA_000404065.3 Pinus taeda | reverse complement strand
TAAATAAATAAAAAAAACAATTGTTTTTTTTAATTTGTTATTTCAATAAAAATAAACAAATATTTTGTGTGTTTTTTTATTTATTTAAATACAAATAAAATAAATTTTGTGTGTTGACTCATTTAATCTTTTGGAATGGATTGAAATTGATATCATGAATTGAGTTACTTTCACCACTTTGATTTTTCCTAAATCTATTTTATTTGGTATGAAATTTTTGCGTAAGAATCATGAAGAAAATGATCAATTCTTCTTGAACAAACTTATGTTTCCTTTCTGCCAAGTTTTTTTCACAGGTTACAAGATAACAAAGTGATCATTCAGGAGATTACATTGTGACGACAATTAGTCTTCCAAAGACTAAATTCATGAAAAATTCTGAAGACAAATCCATCTCCACAACCATTACCTTCCACCTCCCTGAAAAAGTTTGAATTCCACCAATCGTACATCCATCGGGCGTGACACTTCCATATCCATTTTTCACAGCAAGAGTTTTTATTTCATACACCATGCATTTCCTTACCTCCATTCCTTACAAGCATATTTTCATTTCCCATGTCATTACCATTCCCCTTCATTTCCACCAATAAAACCCTACTTGAGTCAAAGTCCTAGAGTCTATGTATCATTGAAAAAACACCTAGAGGCTTGCATGCCTTAATGGCAAGTACTCTTGCCAATGAACAATGGGAGTACATTAATATCCCTTGTTCGTTGGATCTTGTAGGTGACTCGACCATGACAAATTTATTCGTACCTACCAAGATGTGTTAGGCATCCTGACTCCCATTGGAATCAATGGTGGGAGCTCTTGTGTTGGCTAGGGGCATTCATTAACGGTCACTAAGTCAACAACTTCTTACTATGTTCGACATCGACACATTTAATCACATAGTAAGATTTGTGCCAACGAGCGTTGAAGACTTGAAGACCCATACTTTGTAGCAGATGAAGCCAAATTCCATTCATTGTTTTTTCAGTTTGTCATTTCCTTTTATTGACTTGAGGACAAGGCAATAAATAAGGCTGGGAGAGAAATGTAATTTCTATATTTTGTATACCTTCCAAGCCTTATACATTTTCAGCCGCATTTAGCAGCAGATTCTGAAAATTCAGCAGAAGATCCAACAGCAGATTTAGCAGCAGATGCAGCAACAATAAAAGATTCACTATTCTTGATTTCATCCACCATTTTCCCAACCAAGTAAAGAAGACTACGAACAACAGTTTTTGTAGCCGCACGTGCAGGACTCTCATCTATTTTTGGAAGGGTAAGTTAAGGTATGATATTTTCTGACTTTTAACCATTAAATTCCTTGAAAATTTAGAATAATGAGTTTTGGAAAAACTTCACTTCCTTTCCCTTTCCTTTCCCCATTTCACATAATTTCCCAAATCATCTGTTTAAGGGGAAGGATACATCCACATTCATATATCACATTCATACAACATCCACATTCTAAACCCCACTTACCTCCAAAATATATTTACTATTACATGAGCATACAAATGGCTTTGTCAAAAATATTTAAAAGTAATTGGATGCCAACACAATCATGGTTGTTACACAAGAACCAGCCATGATGCATTCCAACACAAATACTCTGCAACAAAAATCACATTATCAATATGCAAAGATCATACATTGAATGCAACAAACAAAATATGGTTGAAACACAAGAACCAACCAAGTTGTAATTCATCAAAATAATGCTTTGCAAAAGTTATGTAAATGATATCATGCAAAGTTTAAGCCAAAGCTCAAAAAGTAATGTAATAGATTGCATGAGGACATGCAACACCATTGATTTCATGAGGACATGCAATATCTTGAGTTTGGGGGAGATGTTGGGCCTCAAAATCATCCCTATTTTCACTCCATTATTCACTTATATCTTCACATTTTACCTTCATGTCACCTCCATTCCACCTCCATATCATTATGTTTACCTCATAACTATGCTTTTCCAAAGTTTACTAATTCTTAACATTTTTAAGTGAATTTATGGCTAAAACTTAGAAAATAATATGCTTAGACTTATACCTAACAATTAGAATGAGTTTGTTGACATGTGTAGGTACAAAGGAAGCTTCCAAGGCATCCTTATGTGGCACTCTATGCTCAAATTCGAATTTGAGAAGATCATGAACCTCATGAAGAAGATCATGGACCTCATGGAGGAGATCATGGAGGATAGGGTTATGTGTCACCATTGGTTGAGAAATATGTGGGTCAAAGGAGAGAATAGTGGGTTTACATTTATGAGGTTGTTATCATAGTCTTTGTATAAATAGGAGTACCTCCTCCATTCCAAAAGGAGGACTCTTAGAGAATTGTATCCAATTTATGATGGAATAAAGCTTCATTTGACATATATTTTCATTATGTAGTTTTAGAAATAGTTTTCCATTATGTAGTTTTAGATAGAAGTTATCTTAATGTAGTATATGGAATGGCTTGTCCCTTTGTTCTTAGGAGAATTGAGCTCACTCTAGAAGGAGCAAAGGAGCATGTTGTTTCATATTAGATCTTATTTTATTTAATTGCTTAGATGTTTGATGTTTGAGGATTTGATTGATGAATGAGTTTCAAGTTAGAATCTTATCAGTCAATGAGAGGATAACCAAGAGTCTAAGTTAGGCTCTCTCTTTACCTGATTTGTATGATAATTGGAATTCATCTTTTTGCTTTTATCTTTCAAGTTATTTCATTTAGTTTATGCTTATGGATGAATTTTAGTTTAGTCTAGATTAATACAAGAGATGACAATCAAGAGACTAAGTTAGTCTTTCTCTCTTTGAATCTAAACAACAACTAAAGTTCATTCCCTTGTTTGCATTTCAAGTTTCTAGTTTTATGGTTTCTCTATGATATTGTAGGGAAGGACAACCAGGATCTCCTAAGTTAGGAGCCTCTTCCCTTGCATATTATATTGAACCGTAGATAATTTAGTTAGACATAAAATTAGTCGCCTACTCCTGCACATATAGTGCTGGCATCATCAAAAGCTTACAAGTTTCCCTGGTCGATATTTAATGCAGCAATTTAAGCACAATAAATTGCCCAACAGAAAGCTACAACCTTCTCTTGTTCTCCAACTTCTACTAGAAGGGAGCTACAACCCCCTGATCTAATCACCAGCCACTACTAGCAGGAAGCTTCGACTTCCTCACTAAAGGCTCCAACCCTCAGCATTCTCCAGGGACCAGGGAAAATTTTAAGAACCCCCCTTAAATTTATATGTATAATAAATGGGTGAATCTCCATGGTATATAGGAAAAATGGGAGGCGATTTTATCAATAATATAATATGTATATATAATTTTTTGGCGAAACTCTCACCAGGCATGGTGAATATTTTACTCAAGTATAAAATCTTGTAAGATCTTAGTATTACCATGGGTCAATACCATGGGTTATCATAAACCTGGAGCTTAAAAATTACTATTAATAATTTATAAAAATCAATAAAATTAATAGTTTATTTTTATTTTATTTTTTATTTTAACCAAGCTAAAATGTTTAACATACATTAAATTACAACATTCATTTTTATCTGATCCACCAACCTGAGAGGGATCAATATTTTTTTCACTCATGCTGTTTGCATAATACGATTTGATTCCTCTCAGGGGTATGTAGATCGCAGTAAAGATGGATCTATGCTAGTTTAATTTCCCCCATTTAAATAGGCTACATTCCAAGTGAATACCATGGGTCAATACCATGTGCCATTTTGGTGAATACCATGGGTCAATACCATGTGCCATTTTTATTTTTATTAGTACTAATATTAGGGTTAATAATGTTTTTTTGCATGGTATTAATAACAATCTAATCCATGGTATTTGTCCCATAGTATTTTGTCCATAGGTTTCACCTAAATATAACGCATTTTTTGAGTGTTTGTAAATATAAGGTGACTTATGGAGTAAATATAAAAAAATGTTTTATTTGTTCACCATACCTCTCATTTATTTATATTTTTATTAATTTACCATACCTCTTTTACAAATATGGTATTTGGCCCATAGGATTCACTTAAATAAAACCTCTTTCTTGAGCCTTCCTAAATAGAATGAGGGTTATGGACTAAATATAAAAAGAGGCTTTATTTATTTACCATATGTCTAGTTTATTTATATTTTTATTTATTCACCATACCTTTTGAGTAAGTATAAAAAGAGGTTTTATTTATTTACCATACCTCCACTTTACTTATATTTTTATTTGTTACACCCTTGCATGTAATAAGGAATATGGAAGTAAATATAAAAAATGTTTTATTTATTTACCATACCTCTCATTTATTTATATTTTTATTAATTTACCATACCTCTATTATAAATATGGTATTTGGCCCATAGGATTCACTTAAATAAAACTTATTCAATGGATTCACTTAAATAAAACCTATTCTTGAAAATGGGCGAATGGAAGGTTGTAACTCCTAATTTCAAGGGCTAAATTTACCTTTTTTACCCTCTCCCTTAAAATAAGGTGGGGTATTTGAGGTGATTTGTAAAAATGTACTATGATACAAAATATTCTCCCACTAAAAATTTTAAACCCCTTAATTTCGCCAGAGGGCGCACATTCGCCCCTAAACTTTTCTATGCCAGGGACCACGTTTCATAAATTTTTAGACTGGATACTCCTGGTACACAACAACACAATATGTACGCCATGTTTCATCAAATTTTCAGTTGAGTCCCAAACTTACACCTTCCCTACATCTCTTTTTAGCCTTTTTCTCCATTTACCTGAACCTCTAAGCTATCAAATCACTGCATAATAGTTTAAAATGAGTATATAAATGGTTTCCTAACTATTTTTTGTGACTGCTATTTGGTTTAGATTTTTGTTCAACCAGCTGCGGAATCTGCCACTTTCTGCTGCCAGAATCAGTTTCTGCAGCCATTTTGTTAAACTATATGCTACAGGTGTCCATTGGAGAACTTAACCACATGGGCAAGCTATAAAGGATGTGGACATGGAGCATGTCCCCTTGGTTCAGCCAAATCAGCCATAGAAGCCTATGGTCAAGGCCAGTCAAACGGTGGTCAACATAAAGAGTTAAGCAGTGGCACGGCTCTGTTTTCAGCACGAGGAGGTTTTTATGGCAAGGTCCTGAGTTTTAGGAGGTGCATTAACACCTAGGGACTTCTCATCGACTGAATCCAACAAACCATCTCTTGGATTTACTGTCCACGACCACCATACTGCTATAACTCCGGATTTTGTCTTTTACGTGCTTGGCCACCTGCACAGGCCGTGTTAGTTTGTTATGTATTTCTTTGCTATAAATAACGCATCTCCATATGCGTATAGCTAGTTAGTTGCTGTGTAAAATTTGACTGTTGTAAGAGCCTTGGAGGCGAGACTTAGTCTCTATTTCATGACTGTTTTGCAATATATGAGAAAACGCTGATTCCTGGTTCAAATTCGTGATTGGTTTTGAATGACCGAGGGTGCATAGGGCCCCTGTACACCAAGGTCTTGTAGCTTATGTATAGCTTTATGTTTTCCTTACGTTTTATGCTTTTGATACCATAGATACTTGTTGTACATATATTAATTTGCTCATGGTTGATGTCATTTGCCTGTTCATAAGTTCTTTCATGCTTTTATTTGGTTGACAATTGATCAGTGTTTGCATTTCAGGTTTTAATAGGAAGCTCGGCCAGTACATATAGGTTTTGATGACTAATGACATGATGGGATTATCTTGTCCTATTGTTGATTTTCTTTATTGATTTTATTTCCAGCATTGCTTATTTCTTAGTTCTGCTTTGATTCATTTACTCTACTACAAGTTAATGATTAGACTATTCATATCATTCTTCAGTTACCAAATGATGAGGGATTGTAAGAGTGAATGTGTAGCTTAATCTTAGTTTTATTTCATGCAACTTAGATATCAAATCATTCAATTTGTGTATGACTACTTCCTATAGCCAGAGCGAGTCAAATGGTGAGGGGTCAAAAATGAGTTGATGTGATATGATTAGTTTACTTTACTTTTAGTCTTTCAATTGCTTTGAGTTTAGTCTTTTCTCTTCTGTATAACAGCAGTAAGGATATTGGGTTCCATAGTCATAGTTCACTGTTTTGTCAATTAGAATTTAGGCACATCTTGATTTGATCATTATAAAGTTTGAATACTTTTAGATCGCTTTGAATTTATTCATTGAATACAATTGTCCACATCTCACACACACCATTTCACATTAGGAAATCAACAATAAGATAAATCCAAAAACAAACTAAAAAACTAAAAACGACAAGGAAATAAGAAAATGGTTATCTTGCATAGATAGTGCACTTCACTTCAATATTTTACGACTCCCGGATTGACAATTCACATAGCAATTTAGAACACACTAAATTGACCAAAAATTTTGGCGCCGTTGCCGGGGAAGTGAAACTAGGTAGCCAAGTTCCTAAAAAATATATATATATATATATATAAACAAGAAAATTTCAAGAAAGGTAAAAATTGATGATTTCTCAAAGTATGCTCTCCTCTTGCACCTAGTGTGACCTGGAGGATCAGAAAAGAGAGTTATTAATTTAATAATTCCTTGAGTATACTCTCTTCTTGCACCTAGAGTGATCTGGAAGATCAGAAAGAGAATTATTAACCCAACTTGAAGAAATAAAAATGACATGCATAGAGCAAGAGATTCTAGAGGAAGGTTTATAGCTAGGGCCAAGAGTTCAACTTTTACAACTCCATCTACTCCAAGGTATAAGCAAGATACACCTCCAACATCTCCAACTCATACTCCTAGCCTTAGGATCCCTGGAATTCAAGAGGCAGTAGTTGAATTAGGAGACTCTCCCACACTATCCACCGAATCTAAGTTAGGAAAAGACCCCTTCTTTACTTCTACAGGAAAACACATTGTAATCGAGAAAGTGAATCACCTGAAGAAGAAGAGGGAGAAATTCCTCCTCATTCGCCATTAATAGAAGAACCAGAGAACTCTGAAATCTCTGAGGAAGCTATCATGACAGAGGAAGTAGTAAACGAATTTGGAGGAGGTAGAGGTAGAGGTAGAGGAGGAGGAAACAATGGAGGAGGTAGAGGAAACAACGGGGGAAACAGGGATGCAGACAACTCATTTGGATTTCCTATAGTGGATGAGGAATCTAGAACAACAATGAAAAACATCTCACCATCTATCCTCCCAAACTTTTATGGGATGAGAAGTGAGGACCCTGAAACATTTTTATTTGAGTTTGAAGTCGTGTGACGAACTTATGATTACATGGAAGATGCTAAAAAACTCAAGTTGTTTCCTTCAACAATGAAGGGAGCTGCTCTAAAATGGTTCATGGGATTAATCACTCAATCAATTAGGACTTGGAATGACATGAAACAAACATTTTTGGATAGATACCTGAACTATTGTATACCCACCAATCATAAGGACGAGGTATTCAAAATGGTACAAAAAGAAGATGAAAACTTGGAGGATCTACTTGAAAGATTTCAATACAACCTCAAAAGAGCAAAAATGAATAACCTAGATGAAAAAACCTTGAAAGCCCTTCTACTAAAAGCCATTAGAGATGAATGGATAGATATTTTGAATATGATGGGGAAAGGAGATATATCTCAACTTCCACTTCATGATATAGCAGAGCTATGTGTCCATCTCTCAAGGGGAAAATCTAAAACTGGAAAAGGGCCTAGAGATCCTTCTCTCATCAGAGCAAATAAATCTGCAACTGAATCAGTGAGTAGGGCTGAGATTGGAAACATGCTTGATGAATTCAAAACAAATATTTAGGGAGTCTTAGTGAGCAACTAGACACCCTTAAGATACAAAACAAACAAAAAGCAGAAACTGAAGCTTTAGCCATATTTTGTCCAAAATGTAGGAAGAAACACGCTCTAAGGGAATGCCCCTTGGATGCAAAAGTTGTAGAAACATGCGCGATTTGCTCAGAAAGCCATGAGACCAAGGATTTTCCTTCAATTCCTGGGCTCAAAGCTCTCTTTCAAGAAGACCCAAATTCAATTAAGTCTCTCTGTTTTGTTTCTAGGAGACCTTGGCAGGGGCAACAAAATCAAGGGTTTAATAACCCCATGAACTTTCAACCCCCACCAAGTTGGAATCCTTGGCAACAACCTTGGTCCCAACCTCAAAATCCATTTTAATCATGGGTACAAGATATGCAAAATCCTTATGGGAGATTTTCTCAATTTCATCAATATCCTCCATCTTTTCAAAACCAACAAGTTCCACAACCTCAAAATCAGAATCCACAACTTTCATTACCATTTCCACAACAACAACCTTCTCAACAGAATCCAAATTCCCAACTCTTGCTTCCATTCCAACAAAAGACAAACCAACTACCTTCCCAGCCATTGCCAAATCCAAATAATAAAAATCCTCAAAATGCTTACATGGTAGAAGGACAACAATTTCCTACCTATATGATTGTTCCTCTCAATGATGTACAACTCAGATCTAGTAGAGTCTTAGACAAGCCTTCTATAGATACTCAAAAGAAAAGCATTTCTAAGGAAGAATCTCTTAAAGCCAATAAAGGTTATGAAGCATCTCTTCAAAACCCAAGCACTCAAGAAGAAAAAGAAAAAGAATCAACCCCCACAACTCCTATAATCAAGAAACCTGCATCTTCATCCACACCTCCTTTTCCTGAAAGATTACAAATTGATAGAGTGAAAAAACAAATCTTGTTGCCTAACTATGACTTCCTAGATGAATTAAAGAATGTTTGTATCAAGATTCCTTATTACAAGCCATTAGAGAAATTCCTATTCTAGCCAAAACAATAAAGGAGTTGAGTCTCAAAAGACCAGGAAGGAAACCAAGAGATACAAGAAAAATCCACCCGGTAGGAAAAATTGCAGATATCATGATGGGAAAAGTTACCATGCAGAAATATGTAGAACCCAGTAGCCCAATTGTCAAAACACATATCAATGGGGTAGAAATTCCAAATACTTTGATTGATTTAGGGGCTGCTATCAACATTATGAGCAGACAAACTATGGAAAAACTAAAACTTCCTAATCTTCTTTTTACACCTACTGTACTGCAACTTGCAGATCGATCAATTATCAAACCAGATGGTGTATTAGAAGACATTTCGGTCTCCTTAGATTCTTGGAAGTATCCAGTGGATTTCATGATTCTAACTCCCAAGAGTAATTTAGGGGGGCATCCGCTCATTTTAGGAAGACCTTGGCTAGCCACAGGCGATGCTTTTATCAGTTGTAGATCAGGGGATATGTATATTTCTGATGGTAATTTGACAAAGAAATTCAATCTGTATCCTCCAGCAAAAACAATTATAGAGATAGGAGATAATGAATGGGTCGATGATGAAGACACTATACAACATGTCTGTACTATTTTTGAAATCAGTGAAGATAGTCAAATTCTGAACACACTAGAAAACTTTGAAATCTCTTCAAAATATGACCACACACAATTTCAGTTAAATTCTGATATTGAGTATCTATCATCTAGACAAATGTCTCTTTACTCTATATAAGAGTTTGGTAGTTCCTCCATTGAGATTTTTCCAGGTAAAACATTGAATATCAGCAAAAACTTGGAAAGATCACAACAGGAGAAGCTAACCAAAGTTTTGCAAAAACATTCTACTGCATTTGCATGGGAGTATACTGATATGAAAGGTATTAACCCTAAGACTTGTATTCATCACATCTACATTGAGGAAAACATTAGACCAATCAGACAACCACAGAGAAGGATGAATCCAAATCTTAGAGAAATAGTGAAAGAAGAGCTCCAAAAACTACTCAATGTAAACTTCATTTATCTAATTTCAGATAGCCGATGGGTTTCTCCTTTGGTTATAGTACCTAAAAAGAATGGTAAATGGAGGATATGCATTGATTATAGGAAATTGAACAAAGCAAATTTAAAGGATCACTTTCCTTTACCCTTTATTGATCAGGTATTAGATACTCTAGCAGGCAAAAAGTACTTTTCATTTCTGGATGGTTTTAGTGGCTATAATCAGATTCAGGTAGCACCTGAAGATCAAGATAAGACCACATTCACCTGTCCATGTGGAACTTTTGCTTACCGCGTGCTTCCTTTTGGATTATGTAATGCACCCGCAACATTTCAAAGGGCGGTACTAGGAATCTTTTCTGATCTAATCCATGATTGTGTAGAGGTCTACATGGATGATTTTACAGTTTATGGTGATTCATTTGAAGAGGCATTAGAAAATTTGGAAAAGGTCCTTATCATATGTAAAGAAACAAATCTTTCATTGATTCATGAAAAATGCTTTATGATGTTTACTGAAGGAATTGTTTTAGGACATCATATTTCAGGAGATGGAATTAAAGTTGATAAATCAAAAGTTGAAGTCATCTCCAAGTTACCTATTCCAACTTGTCAAAAAGATGTTAGAAGTTTTCTGGGATTTACTGGGTATTATAGAAGATTTATAGAAAACTTCACCAAAATAGCATCTCCACTCTTCAAATTTCTTACAAAATACTGTGAATTTAAATGGGATCCTAATTGTCAATCAGCATTTGAAACTTTGAAAACAAGAATATCTGAAGCACCCATTTTGAGAGGGCCAAATTGGAAACTTCCTTTCCATATTTCTACATATGCTTCAAACACAACTCTAGGAAATGTGTTGGGTCAAAAGGATTTAGTTCCTTATGCCATTTACTATACCAGCAAAAATTTGACTCCCACTAAGTTGAACTATACTATGACTGAAAAAGAGTTTTTAGCTGTTGTTCATGCAATCAATAAGTTTAGACATTATATAGCAGGCTATGAAACTTTTGTCCATACTGATCATTCTGCGATTAGATATCTAATGAACAAACTTGTTACTAATGGCAGAGTTACAAGATGGCTCTTACTTTTACAGGAATCCAATATTACTGCGTTGGATAGACCAGGAAAACAAAATACAGTAGCTGATTTCTTGTCTAGGATCCAAAATACTAAAGAATATTCTCCTGTAGAGGATAAGTTTCCAAATGAATATTTATTTGCAGTAACTACTAAGACTCTTTGGTATGCAGATATTGCCAACTATTTGGTTACAGGGAAACTGCCTCCACATCTATTTCCTGGTGAAAAAAGAAAAATTGTTCAGGAGAGTTCAAAATATTCATGGATTTCTAATGAATTGTTTAAAACAGGGCCAGATTGTGTGATCAGAAGATGTGTTCGGGAAGATGAAATGCCTAACATTCTCAAGGCATGTCATGATGAGCCATGTGGTGGACACTTTGCTGACAAAAGGACGGCCTATAAAATCCTTTCTTTAGGATATTATTGGCCTTCCCTCTTCAAGGACACAAAAGAATATGTCAAAAGGTGTGACAGCTGCCAAAGAGTAGGGAAACCGACTCTTTCAAATGAAATGCCATTACAACCACAGGTACTCATCGAACCCCTTTGGAATAAATGGGCTTTAGATTTCATTGGACCTATTAATCCACCATCTAAGCAAAAGAAGTATATATTGGTATGCACTGATTATGTCACTAAATGGGTAGAAGCCAAAGCATTACTTTCTGCTACTGAAAATTCAGTTTTTAACTTTCTTTATGAGGATATTTTTACTTGCTTTGGTGTCCCAAGAGAAATTGTGGCAGATCAGGGAAGTCAATTTACATCCAACATGATGGAGAAGCTGATGGAAGAATACAAGATCAAGCATAGGAAATCTACTCCTTACCATCCGTAAGCAAATGGCCAAGTGGAGTCTACAAACAAATTTTTTGAAAGTATCATCACCAAGACTGTTCATCTACATAGAAGAGATTGGGCTGAAAGGCTTCCTGAAGCCTTATGGGCCTACAGAACTACATGGAGGAATAGAACAGGACATTCTCCTTATGAACTTGTTTATGGGAAAGAAGTCCTGCTCCCCATTGAATTTCAAGTCAAAACTTTCAAGATGGCAGTTCAGTTGGCGATGGACCTATCAAAAGCCCAGAAACACAGAATGGAGCAGTTGAAGGAACTAGATGAGATTAGACAAGAAGTAATTCTAAGAACTGATCTAGTTCAACATCAACGAGTTAAGTGGCATGACAGATATATCAAAGAGAAAAAGTTTCAAGAGGGAGATTGGGCATTACTATTTGATTCCAAGTTTAAATACTTCAAAGGAAAATTTCAGACTCATTGGCTTGGGCCATATGAGATCGACAAAGTCTTTAACAATGGAGCGGTAAGAATCAAGACCATTGATAAATTTCAAACTCCTCTTATTGTGAATGGCCACAGATTAAAGATTTATCATAAGCCACTCTCAAAAGAAGAATTTGTCAAAATGTTTCAAGAGAATTCTGCAATAAGGTTGGTGAAGAAGAATCCGTCTTATACAGAAAATGTAGAGTGGAAATCAGGGACACCTGACACTCTATATTTTCCAAAAAAAAAATATATATCTTTCCTTCTTTCTCATTTCCATCTCACTCCACTCACTTCATCCCACTTCATTTCATTTCCATTTTCACTCCACTCACTTCATTTCATTCCATCCCATCCATTTCCTTTCATCAATTAAAGTTGTTTTCCCCATGATCATTTCCATTCAGAGAGTTATTGTCTAACTATCTCTATTTAGCTAAGTGGTTGCTGTGCCAAGTTTTCGCAGCTGGAATTAGTTTCCGCAGCCAGAAGCAGTTTCCGTAGCCACCACTCTGTTTTTCAAATTTATAGTCAAGATGTTTGTGCAATAAAATGAAAATGTAGGTATGACTAAGCATATGCTATGAAGACATGTACATGGAGCATCTACAGACATCAATAAGGAGCAATTGAGTAAGGGCTAATGGACAACAAAGACAAGGATTCCAAGGTATGGGAAAAAATTTCTTTCAAATAGCAATTAAAGGCACAATTTTGCATAGTTGTTGAACCTTAAAGCTCACTATGTGCAATGATTATTACGATAGCTCCATTACCATTCCACAACCTTACTCCATAAACCATACATTTACTCCCTAAACGGTCTCATGATTATTTTTCGGGTTCAACTTATAGATGACTCCACTTCCACACTCCACTTATACTCATGAGGTGTGACCTATGTAAATATGGCTCCTCTCCACCGTACTTTGTGTAGTCATTTTATCAATGTGTAACGTCTCTCACGCAACCGTTCAATTCAAAATTCCGACTCCACTTCACTTGTGTTAAAGCTGCACCTCGTTAGCATACGTCTCCATTTCATCTCGGTTGCTCATCCTCTGTTTCCGCTTACAGTTCCTGAATACCCCAATTCCCATATCCATCTTCCATTTTCGGCCATCATTCTTCCACAAACCTTGCAACATAGCCATCTTACCTCTGATAAAACCCTCATACGCAGTTGAATTCCAAAGTGAATTTTAAACAAAGGAAAAAGATGGGACGGTTACTGAGGGCAGAGCCGGAAGGGCTTAAGTTTTTAGAAGGGTACCTCAGGCAAAAGAATTGCTGAAGAAATCTAAATGGCTCCGTTTCATTCAGAAATTTAAGGGCCATAATAAGGAAGTAAGGAAAACCTTTGCAAGGTCTTTCAATGACCAGGTGGTGGAGATTGGAGACTTGAAGTTCACGGTCATTGAAGCCTCAATTGCAGTTGCTACAGATTTTCCCCAGGAAGGTGAGCGTTGGTTTAAAAACAAAATTTTGGACGAGCAGGCATGGAGAATTATATTGGGTAACCCAGGTATGGACATTACTGTATTTACAAGAGGGATTCTTGTTCATGCATTAAAAGAAGAATGGGTCGGCTTACTATTAATCATTCAAAAGTTTATCACTTGTGAAGGCCGATTTGGGAGGATGTATATGTATCATACTAGGCTATTGATGAAATTTTTAGAGAAACAAACTCTTAATCTGCCCTATTTCTTACTGTTGAGTTTGAAAAAGATGAGCACCATAGTCCAAAAGAACATAGGGGACATAGAACCTCATTTATATCATCATGGACTCGTGAGGATTCTAGTTGAAGGTCAATTGAAGAAAAACAAAGATACTTGGGAATGGTTTCTAGTGAGAAACTATTTTCAAGAGCAATCTGAGGCACCGGGAAGCAGTACACCAAAGGCACCGAGAAGGAGTAGGAGAAAAGGAAAAAGTGCCATAATCCAAGACTCTCCTATTGGTAAAACTAAAGAAATTGGTCAAAAAGAAAAGGAGGAAAGAACTAAGGACAGAGAGCAGAGGAAATTGAAGGGAAAGAGGAACTTACAAGATGTTTACCAATCACCATAACCATCTATAGAGGAAGACTATCAAGTTTTATCTGAGAGACTAGTGCATCTCCAAAAACAAGCTGCCACAGCTAAGAAGGAAGAAAAAGGGAAACAAATTATGGAAGAAGAAAGTACTAGCCCACAGTACTTAAGAAGCAGCAGACTCAAAGGAAAGTGGAGGAAAACACAAGTAAAAGGACCCCACTTCATTGACTTGGGTGGGGAAACACCTGAGAAACCTCAAGCTGGCCATAGTCCACCTCATCTTCTGCCAAATATTGAAGCCAGCCCTTCAGACGTTGATGTAAGCCCTTCTCGGCCAGAACTAGAAGATAGTCCTCCTCCTCAACAAGACTTTGAAGCCAGCCCAAGGAAAACACCTAAAATCGATCCAAAACAACAAGAGGTATATGATTACCTCGAATCTTTAGAGAAGACAGCTGCAGGCCCAAGCACACCATCCATTTTGCCTCACATAACACAAGATGCACAAGTTCAATATTTGAAACAAGAAGTGTTTTAATTGGAGGTTTTAAACAAGCACATTAAACAAGAAAACGAGGCATTAAAGCAGCAAAGCAAAGTGGACAAAATTATTCATGATAATACTATGTTACATATGGGTCTGTGGCAGAAAAAGAACAAGAAACTAAAGAAGAAGTGCAGAAAGTTGAGCAGGGAATTAATCAATCTCAAGTTCAGATGTTTGATAAGGAAACCCAGGATGGTGGTAGCACCAAGAAAGAAGAGGAGAGGACTGGATGTACCAACAGAGGCTTCAGAATACATAGACAAAAGGGAGATGACTAAAATTTTGGTTGCATGAGGACATGCAACACCTTCACAGTGGGGGTATGTTGAGTCCCAAACTTACATCTTCCCTACATACCTTTTAGCATTTTTCTTCAGTTACCTAAACCTCCAAGCTATCAAATCATTGCATATTAGTTTAAAAAGAGCATATAAATGGTTTCCTAACTGTCTTGTGACTGCTGTTTGATTTAGATTTTTGCTTAGTCAGCTGCAAAATCTTGTCACTTTCCGCAGCCAGAATCAGTTTCCGCAGCTTTTTTGTTAAAGTCTATGACAGGTGTCTATTGAAGAATCCAGCCACATGGGTAAGCTACAAATGATGTGGACATGGAACGTGTCCCCTTGGTTCAACCGAATCACTCACAGAAGCCCGCGGTCAAAGGCAATCAAACAGTGGTCAACACTAGGAGTTTTGCGATGGCAGGACTCTGTTTTTCATCATGAGGAGGATTGCGTGGCAAGATCCTAAATCTCAGGAGGTGTGCTAACACCTGGAGACTTCCCGTGAACCGAATCCAACAAACCACCCTCCTTGGATTTATTTCCCACGGCTACCATGCTGCTAGATTTCTGAATATGGTCTTTTACGTGTCTGTCTACCATCGCAAACCTTAGGAATTAGTTATGTATTTCCTGCTATAAATAAAGCATCTTTGTATGCGTATAGGCTAGCTTTGATATGTAATCTTGATTGTTTTTACGAGCCATCGTGCCGTGACTTAGTCTTTATTTTATGACTGTATTACAATATATGAGAAGACACTGCTTTTGAGTTCAAATCCGTGATTGATTTCTGATTGGCCGAGGTTGCAGAGGGCCCATGGACACCAAGGTCCTGTAGTTACTATATAGCTTCATGTTTTCTTCATTTACGCTCTTGATGCCATAGATGTTTGTTGTATATATTACATTTCTCATGGTATTTATGTTGTTTGCTGTCCATAGCTTCTTTTATGCTTTCAATTGACTTTCAACTGATCAGTGTTTTCATTTCAGGTTCTAATAGAAAGCCCGGGCAAGTGCATATAGCTTTTTGATGACTAATGACATGATGGAATTATCTTGTCCTTCCGCTGATTTGTTTTCTTAGTTCTGATTCCAGCACTGTTTATTTCTTTCAGTTTTGCTTTGTTCATTTACTTTTCTGCAAGATAGATATTAGACTATTCATATCATTTTTCAGTTACCTCCTATAGCCAGAGCGAGTCGAATGGTGAGGGATTGAGTGTGAATGTACAGTTTGATACTAGTTTATTTACTTTTGCAAGTTAGTGATTAGATTACTCATAGCATTTTCGGTTACCTCCTATAGCCAGAGCGAGTCGAATGGTGAGGGATTGGAGGATGAATGTGTCGTTTGATCTTAGTTTTATTTTATGCAATTTAGATATCAGATCACTCAATTTGTTTATGATTACCTCCTATAGCCAGAGCGAGTCGAATGGTGAGGGGTCAAAAATGAGTTGATGTGATATGATTTAGTTCACTTTGCTTACAGTTTTTGAATTGCTTTGAGTTCAGTCTTTTCCTTTTTATACAGCAGCAAGGATACTAGGTTTCGTCGTCACTAGTTCACTATTGTGTTTAATTAGAATCTAGGCACATCTTGATTTCATCATTGTAAGTTTGAAATCCTTTTGAACATTTTGAAGTTTGGAAATTATTTTAAAGGCCACCATTGCCTTGAATACTTTTATCCATACTTGATTATTAGAATTACCATCTCACATTAGGGAATCAACAAGAAGATAAATCCAAAAACAAATCAAAAACTAAAAACGACAAAGAAATAATAAAACGGTTATCTTGCATATATAGTGCACTTCACTTCAGCAGTTTACGACTCCCGGATTGAAAATTTATATAGCAATTTAGGACACACTAAATTGACCAAACGCCTCCTATAGTAGCTCGCCAAACCCATGAGAGATCTCACCCCATCCACACTCTTAGGAGTTGCTTACTCCATGATGGACCTTATCTTCTCTGGATCTATTGCAATGCCCTTCTTGGAGACAACATGCCCCAAGTAGTGTACCTCAATCTGAAAGAAACTACACTTGTTGAGCTTAGCATACAACTCATGCTCTCTCAACAACCTCAACACTACTGCTAAATGCTCGGCATGTTCTCCTTCGTTTTTAGAATCTACCAGTATATCACCAATGAACACAATAACAGACCTCTCCAAATATGGATGCAACACATTATTCATCGAGCACATGAATGTAGTTGGATCATTACTTGATCCAAATGGAACAACAACAAACTCATAATTCCCATACCTGGTCCGAAATGCAGTCCTATAAACGTCCTCCTCTTTGATGCATACTTGATGGTATTCAAATCTCGAGTCGATCTTCGAGAGCATTTTTGCCCCCTTCAGTTTATTAAACAATTCATCAATCCTCGGTAAAGGGTACATGTTCTTGATAGTCATTTTGTTCAACTTCCTATAATCAATGCATAATCTGAGTGTTTCATCTTTCTTCTTTATGAATAACACCGGTGTGCCCCACGGTGATACACTTGGCCTAATGTATCCCTTGTCCAACATTTCCTTCAGCTACAATTTTAACTCAACCAACTCAAGTGTGCTCATTTTATAAGGTGCTTTTGATGTTGGAGATGCCTTTGGCACTGTTACACAGTAATTTGTCACCGACTCTGCATTCCCTGATCCCGAATATTGTTGGTCCATATTATTGACATCTATTATGTTTCATGTTGCCAATTATGTGTCAATACCTTCCTTGTGATCTCAAGAAAAATGTCTCAGTTCATTATCCCTAAAGCAAACGCCTTTTTACCTAAGTTTATGGGTCGTCGTGGGTCAGAAGTTGTCCCACCTGCGAAGATGGTCAAGTTTGCACGGGCCCTAACGAAGTCATCGCTCTGTCCCTGTGTTTCACCCGTGAACATCTACTTTTGGCAAGTTTTTTAACAACTCGACGAAGCTTCGAGATGAAACTACTTCATGGGCAATCCTAGGGTTGGTTATTGGGTCAGTGAGCTCGCCTCTCTCCTTTGGGATAGTTGTTCAACATTTTGTTCAACCTCTCTAAGAGATAAACTCTTCCTCCCATCTCTTATAAAACCTCTCCCTCATATAAATGTCTCCTCCATGAATGAGATCAGCTAGCTTGGATGTAAATGGATGATAGATAGATGTAATTTGGTAGCTTCAGGTTTCTAAGAGAGGAGTAGACGTAGGGAGTGTTATTGGAATGTGGAAGTAGCCTCACATGTAATTTGGCTTGAGAGATGTTTGAGTAGAGTTGGTTTGAGAACTTTCTAGCATCAATCTTTTGAACGAAAGAGAGAGTCATTTGTTCCCTTGGGAGATGGTTCACAAGTAAATGCTTACGGAGACATGCCAACAGGACCCTTCGAGGAGACTTACGGTGTCAAGGCTCGATTGTAAGTTTTACTTTGCTTTATATTGATACAAATCAATAGCTTGTTTCCTATATCGCATGTTGAAATTGTTTGTCGATAGCTTGAGGTTCCTTGACTCTTCAAGTATATTGTTTGGTTGTTTCCTATTATGTTTGTGGTGTTTCTCTACATGTTGCTTTTAGGTACAAGTGATTAGAAGAACAAGAGCTGGAGCAACATGACGAGGACTTCTTCGAATGTTGATCTGAAGGTAGGTCTTCATAACACCAACATTCTAAGGAAATTTGCTTTGGTATTGTCTTTGCGGTGACTAGACCCACTCTAGGGCTAGAGGGGTTACCTCTGTCCGTAGAGGGAACTTGCCTGTGTCACAAGTTGGCGACCATACTGGGGATCTTGTCTTCATTTTCGTGTTGAATGGTTTTGTTTGTTTATTGTCTCCCTTATTGTTTGGGTAGTATGCTCTATTCTGGAAGTTGTTAGACTAATCCTGTAGTCTTCCCACTCTCATGAGTGATTGATCTGGCCTTTCCTCAACCCTACTTTTTTTTTTGCCTTTAATCTAAGGTCTTTGTTGTTTATTTTCTGACAGTCATGAAGTAGTCGCGCTTGTGCTATCTTTTTGGTTGCACCTTTTACTATCTGGCGCGATTAAATTGCCTAACAGTCATGACAAGTTCTGAAATCAGCTCGATGCAACTAATTGATGTACTTTCGCGATGATGTCACAAAGTGATTAGTTAGAGGGGTTCGACAATTTGTTGTCGGCGCATGTTGCTAGTTTTATACTTGCGACAATTCCTATGAGTTTCAAATTTAGAAGTTGGTTGGTTGATTTGCCAGTGTGTTTTGTCCTCTGAGCTTGTTTTTTGCCTCTTTATTGTATCAGAAGTGTTGGTTGTTAGGATTTTCGATTGTGGGTTTTCAAGTCTTTTGAAATCCTTCCTCTTGAACTGTGTGACCTAATTACCTTAGGGTTTCTTGAATGATTGATTTTTTGGATCGCTCGTTCATTGGGATCTTTAGACTTTGCTTGGGATAATCTCTAACTTTGTTTGAGGCTTCTTATTCATTGTTTGTCATCTTCCTGATTGGCATGTGACATCGGTTACTGAACTTTCATCTCTTGTTCGTGTGGTTTCCTTCCTTCACTTAGTATAGATCACATTGCTTCCCAATAGTTATAGCGCTTTCCATTTTTTCAAAAAGAAATATCTCCTTAGTTTTGATTCTTTGATTCATTTTGCATTTAGTTGCTTATCATTTATTTGAAAAAAAAAAAAATTGCATTCATCTTGTATTAAGATTTGAAAGACGATTTTTGCATTAGTAGATTCTTGAGATTAAGACATTGAAAAGCAAAAAGTGTGTTTTCCATTTTCTTGTTTAGATTGCTTGCAGGTTTGAGTAAATAGTAGAAGTATTCCTTTTTCCTTGATTGGTTTGCTTTCTTTCCATCTAGTTGTTGTGCATTGAACCTCTCACTCTTCCTTAGTTGTTCATCCAATGAGAATGGTATTTTTTGCTCATTTAGTTTCATTCTAGGAGTTTTGAAGATACATTCGGTAGGGCCTTAAAACCGAGACTTAAGTCAAGATTAACTGTTAAAATTTATTGAATAAACCTAGTTGCTATTGTTTTCACTAAGGTTGGGTGATTCCTCCTTGTGTGATTCAATAGATACTAGTACGGATTTGTGCTCATTGTATCGTCGCATATATGTTGGGAGACCCCACTAGGTTATCATCTTATTATCCATAGGAAGCTGAGTCTACCGCCTTATGAATCGTAATGCACCGAACACAGCATTCGAGAAGATTGACTGTCGTACAGGAAGTCCTTGGTCATTTCTCTTTCATTTTATTACCAAGGTGTATATGCAGTTTTACAATTTGTTTGGTAAAACTTTTGCCTAGAATTCCAGAGCAGTCACTTTCATTCCTTTTTTACTCTTTAAAAGTAAAAGGATCATTTGAGCGCTTGTCCTTTCAGGCTCATTAAACTTCGAAGGAGACTAGAGTCATATTTTGTCCTCTTCTTGACTCTTTAAACATGAAAAGGTAAAGTTTTGTTCCGATCTCATAAAATTTATTTGTCCGCGATAACATCTTACCTATTAATCTTGGCCACATCCTGAATAATATCTTGGAAGGTTTTTTCCAACCCTATTGATTATATATTTTATCTTAGACCTTAGATTTTAGGCCATCTTGGCGGACTCACCAAATTTGTCATCCTTACCAGGTGACGGAGAGCCCCTTTCTCCTGTCTCTTCTAAGGTATCGTTTGTTACTGGTACTCTTCCTATTGTCCTAAGTGTTCAGCCTCTTACCTCTCGAGCTCCGGGTGAGGAACCTTTTGATATCAATTGGACTCCTCCTAACATTTGGGAATTCTTAGACGAGTACCTCCCATCTACTCCTCCTGGTACTTGGATTTCGATGGCCACTTCCGACATGGATGAGTCAAGTCCCATTAGCAGTCAAGAGAACCTTGTGTCGACTAGGGAACATCAATTTCCTCCAGAAGGTTTCCCTTTCCACACCACTCCAAATGTGTCATTACCACTTTGCTATCGTGCTCTGGCTGACATATTTGGTTCTACATCTCTACATCAGAGCTCTGTATGGTCTCGTACTACAATTATGACTTCGGGACCTATTATGTCTACTCAATCGGCTTTGAATTCCATTCTTCATATGCAAGTTACATCAGTTACGTCTGTTCCATCAATACCCACCATATGTGTGGCATCTACAACTCCTTCTGTCAGTGTGGTTACCGCATCTTTGGTAGTTACTACTGTTACTGGGATATCTTCCAGACCCGCTGGTAGCGGTCCTTCACCTCTGGTTTCTGGAGTTGGTCAACCTTCGGGTAACGTATCAATCTCTTCGAATTCCATTCCGACGGGGTTGTCATATGAGCAGTATCTGTTTGCTCTTCAAAATCCGACTCATAACCCTCTAGGTTCTCAATCGTTGTCCATTCTACATAACCCTTTGCATTACTATGATCATCGTGGAACTCATATTTATTACACTGGGTCTCTTCCTCTGGGGGTCCCAGTTGATAATTACATTCCACTTTCGGTTGCCTGGAATCACACTACTTACCATGGCCCACAAGGACACCCACAAGGACAACCTTCGGGTTTGCAAGGGCAACCTTTTCAAGGACAACCCTTTCAGGGACAACCTTTGGCCTCCATAGGTTCCTCCTTTGTTTATTTAGGGCAACCTTCTGGTCAGCTAGGTCAACCTCAATTCTAGCAAGGACAATCCTCTAGTCAGGTAGGACAACCTCAGTTTCAGCAAGGCCAACCTATTGCCCAGCAAGGATAACCTTCGGGTCAGATAAGTCAACCTCAGTTCCAACAAGGCCAACCTTTTGGTTAGTTGGGTCAGCCCCAGTTCCAACAGGGACAACAGTCTAGTCAAATAAATCCAGCTCTTAGTCAACCTGGCACTCAAAAAGTTGGTTCCCAAGCTCAACCCGGTCTCTAGACTCAGGCTGGACCCCAAACTCAACCCAGTCCCTAGACTCAGGTTGGATTCCAAGCCCAACCTATTTATGAGATGTAACCTGGGCCCCAGGCACAGTTTGGACCTCAGCAACCCCAAGGGAAACCTCAGGGTACTCCATATCAGAACTATCATCAACCTCAGGTTAATCCTTATCAAGATTTTCAATAGCCATATGCTGCCCATGTTGGTCAAGCTGGTAACCAATGGTTTGCTAGCGGTCAAAGTCCGGGTCAACAACTAGGTTATGGTGTTAATCCATCCAACTATAAAACTTATGGACAAAATCCATGGGGGCAACAAGGCTCTAGTTGGAACCCTAACACTGGCCCTTATCAACGGCCAATGATGTCTTTCAACCCTCAATTACCTTTTCTTGCGACTTTGTAACTGCCCAATGTGTCAAAGTTGACAAACGACCCTATATTTCATAATCCATACTGGCCACTAGTTCTAACCAAGATTCCTGGTGATTGTCCTAAATTTGACGGCAAATCTAGAGAGGACCCCCAAGTGCATGTTATGACTTATCACCTTTGGTATTCATCTAATTCCTAACATGACGATTCTATCCGTCTTCATCTTTTTCAGAGGACTCTTACTCATTCCGCTGCGAAATGGTATATTGAACTCACTCGTGGAACTTTCCAAGACTTTAACTCTCTTGTGGTGGCATTTCTTACCCATTTTTAGTTACCGATTCGCTATGAAACGGGAACATATCTCCTCTTCTCTGAAATAGGACACGACTACCCACATCTCCGATCATATTCATGAATGGAGAAGGAGGTGTCATTTGATTAAGTTCTAGATCCCTGATCAGCTTACGGCTGACTGGTTTACTACCTCTTATGTCAGTCCGATAGCCGGAGATATTGCTATGGGGGCATGTGCTACTGAAGAGCAAGCCATTGTGCGTGCTCAGTATCTTGATTTGGTATATTCCCAATCTGACATGCTTTATGATGTCTTACCTGATGCTCCACGACCTAGAATTTCTAAAGCCCTGTCGACGCCTTATGTCGATGGTTTTATTGGTTTCGTTGCTTAATCTTCTCAAAAGTATTCCATGACTCCTGAGAAGCAAAAATCTACTGCTCCTATTGAAAATGCTTCTTAGTCTTCATCTAATACTGGGAAAACCTCATAAGTTAATGTCGTTCAGTCTACCGCGGCAGAGAAAACTTTGAAAGGTAAGAAGAAAGGGAAAGATAAAAATAAGGCTGATGCACCAAAGTAAGAACCTCCTAAGACTCCTGCCGATGATGGTTCTAAACGCAAACCTAAGTATCCTTGTCTTATCTGTGATGATGATCACTACACTAAATATTGTTTTAGACGGTCTGAGGTTAGTTGTTTGCTTAAGGGACTTTGGGGACTCTTGTTGTACTTAAAGAGCCTTTTCCCTTCCAGTAAACTCAAATGGTGGTAAACCAACCTCAATCCTCTTCCACTTTTTGCTCCCAAGTTTTATGGCTAGGACTACCCCTATTCATACTCGATCGAAAGATTATGCTCCGTCCGTTGGGAAGGAACCTGAAGTACCTTCTAACGTTCCTTCGTCTAGTTCTAGCCCTCTTCATATTGAACGACCCAGCACCAAGGCTGTCATTTGACTGCCTATGAAGGGATTTCTCCGAAAATATTCCTATAACCCCAATGCTCGTGCCGCACAGCACTATAGTATTGTCAAAGGCCTAGCCCAAGCTCCTTCGACTATGTCTGCTTTAGAGATTCTCCAGAGTTGTCCTCCCCAGCGGAAGTCCTTATTATCCACCATTGGTGGCATTGATCCAACTAATTCTGAGTTAATTACATTCGATCTTGAAATTCATGTGCCACATTTGCCTAATCAAATAGCTTTTCTCATCCAAGTCGTTATTAACTTGAAGAATATTCATCCCACTGTTATTGATGAAGGAGCCTCAACTTGCATCATGTTTGTTGCTTGTTGGAAGGCCATCGGTTCTCCCTCTTTAAGTCAATCTCCCAATACCTTGGAAGCATTTGATGGAAGAGATTCTCATCCATTTGGTATTCTCCCGTGCTTGCATATCACCTTGGAAGGGAAGACAGTCAACGTCAAAGTGGAAGTTGTTGACGCTAATCTGACTTACAACCTTCTACTGGATCGAAGTTGGACGTATGTTATGTGTGACGTGGCTTCATCATTATTTCGTGTACTCTGTTTTCCTCATCAAGGGAAAATTGTTACATTCAATCAATTGTCCTTCTTCACTTCCTCTTCCTCGAATGGCAATGTTCCGTTTGTGGAGCATACTAGTATTCCCTATGAGAGTGTGGGTGTTGGACTCTTTAAATATCTTGCCCTTATGGGCATTCTTTCACTCCCACCTCCTAATGTCGCTTCCATCAATATGATCTCTATCAATCTTGATCCCTGGGTGATCCCCCCCCTCGATCAGGTGGATTCATGGGGTGATGTTATGTTGTTGAGCCTTACAGAGCTCAACTATGTTGAAATTATTTCGGCTTCAATTTCATCTTATGACTCTACTCCTTCGAGTAGATCTCTCGACACATATGTGCAATCCCCCTGGCTTGGAGATATTGCTTCTCCAGATTTGTTACGAGAGACATTTCCTTTTGATGATGTGATTCTTGAAACTTTGTCTTTTAAGGATCCTCCTTGGGTCAATAATCATCATCGTTCCTCATTTCTCCCAGGCCATGGGGCCATGACTGCCTGTCTGGATAGGTTTGCTTCCCATGTTCCTTCTGAGATACTTTAGATGCCCATGCTCTCTCATGAGGTCTTTTTTTGAAGGGAATATGGGAAATATTACGCAAACCATGCCCATCGACATCTCTGTTAAATCAAGGATTGTTAAAAATATTCACATTGGCGTGACTTGTTCTCTTGAGGAGATCCAGCTTTACACCGACCTTTTCTGAGAGTTTTGCGATGTGTTCACCTGGTTGTATGAAGAAATGCCCGGTATTGACTTGAGTATTGTGTTACATGAGATACCTACTTATCCTGATCCAAAACTAGTTCGACAATGTTTACATCTCGTGCACCCGAGAAAGGCAGCTACCATTAAGGGAGAGGTTGAAAAACCTCTCAAGGATGGGTTCATTTACCCTATTCCATTGACAGACTGGGTATCTAAAATTGTCCCTGTGACCAAAAACCAAGGGACTATTAGGGTTTGTGTTGATTATCGTGACATCAACTGCGCATGTCCGAAAGATAACTATCCTACTCCCTTTATTGACCATCTTATAAACTATTGTGCCAGAAGTGAGATATTCTCTTTTATGGACGGATTTTCTGGCTACAACCAAATCAATATTTTGCCTGCCAACTAGGACAAAACTGCCTTCATCTGTCCGTGGGGTACTTTTGCTTACAAAAAGCTCCCTTTTGTTCTAAAGAATGCTGGTGCAAATTTCCAACAAGCAATGTCCTATGCTTTTCATGGCATCAGACACATTGTTCAACCTTATCTAGATGATCTTCCAGCTCATTCAGCTAAACGCACAGACCATCTGAACCGCCTCTGCCAGATTTTTCTTCACTGTAGACATTATCGTATTCGTCTCAATCCGCATAAGTGTGTCTTCTGCATCGAATCTAGCAGACTCCTTGGGTTTGTCATTTCTAAGGAGGGTATTCATCTCAATCCACTCAAGGTCAAAGCTATTCTAAATGTCCTTCCTCCTACTTCTTTGCATCAGTTGCAGAGTTTGCAGGGGAAGGCTAATTTCCTATGTCGTTTTATCCCTAACTATGTCGAGGTTGCTAAAGGTTGCACGCATCTCCTTAAGCATGACACTCCATTTATTTGGGATGACACCGCTCAAAGGTCATTCTTGTAGCTCAAGACACTTCTTGTTTTCGTTCCCCTGTTGTGTCCACCCAACTATCATCGTGATTATTCACTTTATCTAGTTGTCGGTGATAGTACCATTGGTATGGTTCTAGTCCAAGACGACGACGACAGTTTTAAGCATGATATATATTATCTTAGCCACAACCTTCTTGACATTGAGACTTGTTATGCTTATGTTGAGAAGTTAGCCTTCGCAGCTATCCAGGCTGTTTTCGTCATTACATTTTGTTGCGCACTAAGACCGTGATTTCAAATTGCAACCCGATGACATACATTTTGTCACGTCAATCACTGGGGAGAAAATACTCAAAATGGATTGTTATCCTTCATGAGTTTGATTTAGAGTTTACCACTGCCAAGTCTAAGAAATCACTGGTCTTCGCTGAGTTGATTTTCTCATTACCGTCTGCTTTTTCTCCCTCTCGGATAGAGGACCACATTCCGGATGACACACTTTTCTTTATCAGTACCCTCGATCCCTGGTACGGTGACATTATTGTTTACCTCCAGACATCTTCATTCTACTCTTATTTGTCTAAGGATCCTCAGCGACGCATTTTTCACCATTCTCAGCCATATCGTATTGTTGGAGACACTTTATACCATCTCGGTGTTGATTCAGTTCTTCGTCATTGTCTGACTTTAAAGGAAGCTGAAAAAGTCTTAAATGACTACCACTCTAGTGCCTGTGGCGATCATATGTCTGGTTATGCTATTGCCCAAAAGATGCTTCGTGCTGGTTACTTTTGGCCATCCATCTTCAAGGATTGCATTCTAGTTGTCTACTCCTGTCACACGTGTCAAATTTACCAGTGGAAGATGTGTGCGCTACCTTCCCTTTTGCATATTGTCATTACCATCGGCCCCTTTGCTAAATGGGGCATTGATTTTATGACCTATAACCCTCGCTCGACTAGGGGGCATGGGTATATCATCGTTGTCGTCGATTATTTTATGAAATGGGCCGAAGCAATGCCTACATTTATAAGAAGAAATTTTGGCATAAATCACATTCAAAAAATCTTTGTCGACGCGTTTCGAACCAACCAGTGTGGTTCAACTTGTCTTGACGATGAACCACACTGGTTGGTTCGAAACGCATCGACAAAGATTTTCTGAATGTGATTTACGCCGAAATTTCTTCTTATAATTATTATGGATCACAGAAGCCTCAATTCAACCAATGCCTACATTGTCTAACGACGGTAAGATAGCTGCGCCATTTTTGTTCAATCATATAATTACCCGGTTCGGAGTCCCTCAGGCTATAGTCCCTGATCATGGTTCCCATTTCCATGGTTATATGATGGCTGAGTTGACAACCCAATTAGACTTGTCTCACGATAGTTCGACGCCATATTACCCTTAGGCCAATGGTCAAGTCGAGGCAGTAAACAAAGTGTTGGTTACTATGCTTCAGCATACCATTGGAATGCACAAGTCCAACTGGCATTTGATGTTGTTTTCTAATCTATGGGCCTACAGTACCTCGATTAAGGATGTGACCGATTCACACCATTTCAACTTGTTTATGATCTGGAAGCTACCCTTCTGATTGAATGTGAAATCCCTTCTCCCAAATTAGCTATCGAATTGCTACCAAATACTATTCCAACGGAAGAACACCTTCTTTATCTAGAATGTCTTGACGAGACTTGTCGACTTACTTCTTTGGTCATTGAAGCATAGAAGAAGAGAGTGAAAACTCACTTTGATCAAACAGTCAACCTATGTTCTTTCATGGAGGGGGATTTAGTCCTGCTATATGATCAAGTTAATGACAAGCTGGGGGCAGGCAAATTTGAACCCATGTGGCATGGGCCCTATATTGTCAAACGTGTTTTGCAAAAAGGGGGCCTATGAGCTAATTGATTATGAAGGCAACCCTTTAGACAAGCCTCGGAATGGGATTTATCTCACGAAATACTATGCATGAGTCTTTCGTGCATTTTTGTGTACATAAGTGTGTTTTTCATTTTGTACATGTTTGGCTTGGTGTGTAAGCATTTGCCATTTATTGTGTCCTTTTTGCTTCTTATGTAGATGTCTGTCGCACCCTGTGTCGGTTTCGCTGATGGTGCCTGTCACAGTACTCGGAATCTTTCCTCCACGGCATGGGTTATCTATGATCCTCACGATGATTGGTAGATCTTCAAGGTGTTTGTCTAGGATGTACTACAAACAATGTCGTTGAATATAGTGCAATCATTGAATTATTGGCTGAGGCAGTTGGCCTCCATATTAGCGCATTGATCGTGAATCTAGATTCACATCTTGTTGCTCTTCAACTCAACGTGTGTTATTCCTTCAGAAACCCTCAAATTTTAAGGTTGTATTTACGTGTTCGTTTACTGGAAGGGAATTTTGATTATATTACATATCGACATATTCCCAGAAGACTAAATACATTAGCTGATGCATTGGAAAATCATGTATTAGATAGACATTTGGGACATTTATAAAAGTAAATCATTAAAGACATAATAAGTTGATATAGCAAAACATAGGTATATATATGTATATCAAGTGTTCCACATCATAGTGCTCAAAAAATATATGTTCGGGTTACATCGCAAGACAACATGTCTTTCAAAATTTCAGAAATTAAACCTAGGAGTCTAATCTTTGTGGTGCTCTCTATAGCACATAACTGCTCAAATGACATGTCTGAGTAGTCTGTGAATCCTACCCGACACCCCTGATGTGTGTCATTGGTGTTATCGAGGGACATCCTCGAATCTCGCATAGTCAAGGATCCCCTCCATTAACCCCTCCAGGTCATGGGCAATCTCGTTCTCTACATCTCCACTGAGGGGAGGAATCTCGAACTCCCACTCAGCTCTCCGAGCAATCGGAGACAAACCAGCAGGCCTTTCCGGTCCAACATCTACAAAATTGAAACATAATGATCAAAACATATATGAAAAATGATCAAAATTAGAAAATATTTTAAAAAATCAACAAATGAATTTGTTATCTCTGTTATCCCAGTGTTCCCCAGGGGGGAGTACTAAATCTGGATCACCCCTGAAGTCTATCCCAACATATGGCCAGTCCTTGACAATGACTAGTTGGCGATCCATCCATTAGAAAAACTCAGGTCTCCATGACATATATTGACCCCCACCTCCTCAGGGCATCAACATCACCCATCGAGTCATCTGTGGCTCCCGCGGAGTCGTCCACGCCAGACTGCTTCTTGTCTCTGGAAGATAGGAAAACGCTCGAGGACGAATGATACGAGATATACCCATACCCAAACTATTTGACATCCCCCCATCGGCACTTTGTTAACTGTCATTTTAAGTTATCTGCTACGGCCTCAGCCCAATTGAAGGCGGTGGGATCCATACAGTCGGCTGCCAGCCAAAGTTGGGTTTTGGTGGCCTCATGTGGGGCCTGTGAGCTAGCTGCTCTAGTGATGGTAGAGAGGAGAACTCAAAGAGACAAATATCTAACTGTTGTAGTCTTGAGTTTTCCACCCTTACCTGAATTATCCACCTCCGGACACAGTCTTCCCATAAGCATATCCATGGTTTCTCTTGTGATATGGGTCTTGGTCATGCGGGGCCTTTCCCCCCCCGTGATAACCCTGTTAGGAGATAAATGTATGCTGCCTCAATCTCTAGCTCTTTCCCTTGGATGTTGAATTTACCCTCATTCGAATCCCATGCTCCAACCAGATATTGGAGTAAGTCCGGTTGTGCCCTCAGACAGGGCACCATGAAGAATTTCAGAAGCCCGCAATTCCGAAGCACGTCCAGGCAATTTCGATCCCCCATGGCTAATTCATCATCACTGTTGTGCTCTCGTTCCTTCCACTCAATCACCATGATTTTATCTTGCATACACACATAAGCAATTATAAGTGCTCCGTTTGTGCTTAAAATCTAGTGAAACTGCTTAGTTTTTGGGAAATTTTAACTATCGACGCTCGTCACGCCTGTTTTACTAACAGGTGCATCGAGCCAAAACCCACTGTTCAAAAAATTTGGGATCTTTGTAACTTTTCAGTGTACAGTCGCAAAGACCCCATTTTATCCCCGTTGAAGATTTTGGGTCGCCGCGGTCCCAAGCTGGCGACCTACGAAGACCACCGCGAATATACTTGCCCTAAAACCTTCCTAAATGGCGGCTCATACCACCAAAAATGAATCACAATCTATCTAAATATGCAGTAAATCATGTCATGCCTACCTGTACTAGACGAATTTGCTAACAAGGTGTTGATCTTCTTCCAGTCAACCGTTGAAATTCCAAATGCGTAAGGGTAAATTTTTCACTCTGAGGTAAAACAATAAAAATTAAACTGATTTTTACCTAATAAATCTTTTTATAAGCCTTTTGTGAAATTAGGTTTTTTTAATCTATTTTTTAATATTTCATGTATTTTTATATCAAAAACAGATCTTATACTCGTTTTTGTGCAGCGACAGGTTTCTGCGAACTCTGGTGATGAACTTGCGAGTTATATTTTATACTTTTTCGAACTCAGTAAAAATACGAAAAAGTCTCTTTTGGAGTCATCTTTAAGCTCTTTTCTGACTCTCGAAACATGAAAAGATCATCGAGCACTTGTCGCTTTGAACTCGTTAAAGGCTGCGAAGCGTCATCTGCCCAATATAAGTTTACCCCTTTTATGGGCTGGGATAGATTACTTACGAAAAAGGTATACGTTGATCTCTCATGGTCAATAGGTTCCCTTGAGTATTGTTTTCTACCTTTTCAGATTCGAGGGACAAATTTATGAAAATGGACCTTTGGAGTTTTATTTTCCATGTCTTTTTCAAACTCTCTAAACATGAAAAAGACTCTGAGTTTTACCTATGTCGAACTCATTAAAACCTGACGACATTGGACTTGTCACCATGACGAGACCGAGCTTCTCCTTCCTAGGGCTTGTTAAAAATCACTAGGTCGGATTCATCTGAAGGATGAACTTACACTACAAGCATATGTATCCCCTTCAAGCTTGTGTTTCAAAAATAATTGGGGTACTCGCCAGAAATGGTGG
Source organism: Pinus taeda (assembly GCA_000404065.3). NCBI lineage: Eukaryota > Viridiplantae > Streptophyta > Pinopsida > Pinales > Pinaceae > Pinus > Pinus taeda. Next base: position 19,446 of record APFE031590562.1, on the reverse strand, counting down.
GGGGGAATTTGGAAACATTCTATTGGTTGTGTTAGTGATTACGACAACTTGTTGCTCTTGAACATCAACACTCTTTCTGCCTCATGTCAGGTTGGGATATCGTCATTCTATCGTTGGCCTACTGGGTTTTGGGTTATTCATTTTGCCTCATTCCATCTGATCTTTGCTGCATCATCATGACCTTTTATCCCTTGGTACTAAAATGCTGCCAAATTCTGGAGTCGTGTCACCGATATGTTCAAGAGCTTAATCCTGCTGCAATTTGTAGCCTTACACACCTTCCTCAGGTTCTTTGTCTCATCCACATTCATCTTATTCCTTTGTCTCGTGTTGATGATGTGGGAAACATTATGGCCCTCCTTCGACCGATCACTTCCTATCGACTTCAGCTCATTATTCGGGAAGTTGATCTAGAGACTCCTTCCTAGTACCTTAGAGCTTGCATGCCTCAATGGCAAGTTCTTCGCATTCGACGACAGGCTTGCATCATTGGTCTTTGATCGAGTGATTTCACAAGTGTTCAACTTCAGATCATTCTTCACACTTTGTGGATTGTACTAGCAGTACCTTGAGAACCATTGGCATTATTGGTGGTCTCTCTTGCACTTGTTAATGGTTTACATCATTGGCTGGTAATCAAGTGATTTTCTAGTATGCTCGACTTAAACACATCTATTCGCATATTAGAATGTGTGCTATGGTCAGGTTGGGATTCAAGAGCCTGGGTTCAGATTACACAAGTCTAGGTTGTGTGGACTGACTTATACATGACTCTTTTGATTGGATGACTGCGACCATACCTGAGTCTTTTTTATGGTCTTTCTGATTGGATGGCTGCGTCCATACCACAGAACATTTATGTTTATCTTCTGGATGGTTGTGCCCATGTCTTATAAACATGTATTTCCTTTCACTATGTACTCATGTATCAAAGATATTAGTTGTATTTGCATCTGCAGGTTCTCCGCAAGGATGTTCTGTTTCGGTTATGGATTCGTAAAGCATTTCACCCCTCCCACTCTCTCAGCCTTCATGCTTTAGGGGGCATCTATTACACAATAATTTTTCATTGACTCTACATTCCCTAATCCTGGATACTGCCGATCCATATCACTGACATCTATTATGTGTCATGTTGCCAATTATGTGTCAATATCTTCCTTGTGATCTCAGGAAAAATGCGTCAATTCATTATCCCTGAAGAAGACCCCTTTTTACCTAATTTTCTGGGTCGTCGTGGGTCAGAAGTTTTCCTACCCGTGAAGATGGCCAAGTTTGCACTAGCCCTAGAGAATTCGTCGCTCTATCCCTGTGTTTCACCCATGAAGATCTACTTTTGGCAAGTTTTTAACAACTCGAACAAGCTTCGAGATGAAATTGCTTCATGGGTGGTCCTAGGGCTGGTTGTTGGGTCAGATGAGCTCACCTCTCTCCTTTGGGATAGTTGTTCCACCTTTTACACAACCTCTCTAAGAGATAAGCTCTTCCTCCCATCTCTTATAGAACCTCTCCCTCCTATATATGTCTCCTCCATGAATGAGATCAACTAGCTTGGATGTAACTAGATGATAGCTAGATGTAATTTGGTAGCTTCAGGTTTCTAAGAGAGGAGCAGAGATAGGGAGTGTTATTAGAATGTGGAAGTAGCCTCACATGTAATTTGGCTTGAGAGATGTTTGAGTAGAGTTGGTTTGAGAACTTTCTAGCATCAATCTTTTGAATGAAAGAGAGAGTCATGTGTTCCTTTGGGAGATGGTTCACAAGTAAATGCTTACGGAGACATGCCGATGAGACCCTTCGAGGAGACTTACAACGTCAAGGCTCGGTTGTAAGTTTTACTTTGATTTATATTAATACAAATCAATAGCTTGTTTCCTATATCACATATTGAAATCGTATGTCGATAGCTTGGGGTTCCTTGACTCTTCAAGTAGATTGTTTGGTTGTTTCCTATTATGTTTGTGGTGTTTCTCTACATGTTGTTTTCAGGTACAAGTGATTAGAAGAACAAGAGCTGGAGTGACACGACGAGGACTTCATCGAACGTCGATATGAAGGTAGGTCTTCATAACACCAAATTTCTAAGGAAATTTGCTTCGGTATTGTCTTTGCGGTGACTAGACCCACTCTACGGCTAGAGGGGTTACCTCTGTCTACAGAAGGAACTTGCCTGTGTCACATGCACTAACTCAATAGAAAATTCTACCTCCCTGTGAGGTGGCAACTCTATAATGCCCTTAGGAAATACATCCTTGAACTGCTATAAAACTAGGTACCTACTTAACACATCTATATCCTCAACTTTCTTACCCTTATCACTAGAAATGTGTATTGCGAATAGCTTACACCCTTTCTTATGACTATGCTTTGCTTGCATAGTTCTCACCATACTAATTGATGTAGCTTTCTTCTTACCCTATAAGACTCTTGGTCCTCCAATATCATCAACACACTCAATGGCTTTATTATAACAATCCACCTTGGCTATGAAGATACAACCAGTCCATGCCCAACAACATATTGTATGATCCCAACGGCAATACATTTAGATGTGTTGTGGTAAGCATACCATTCCAGTCAAATACACAAGCTCTTACCCAATGATGGACTTGTTTCTTCATACCTGTAGCCAATTGTACTAACCAAGACTCTGCATGCAATTCCTTACTCAAACCACACTTATCCACCAAGTCAGGACTAACATAGCTATAGTTAGATCCAACGTCAATAAAAATATAATAACTTGATCACAAAGCTTACTGTCCATCTCAATGATAGATGCCTGATGATCTGCATGTTTGTATACAATGCTGCATATATAGGTGGAATACTCTAATCAACATCCCCAACAGCCTGTGCCTCCTACGCACTGTATATCTGAGGTCTACCACCCTAATTTTGCGGGAAATCTCTTATGCGATGATCCTTGCCACAAATCCAACACTTAATAGGCTTCCAACCTGTCTCCTTGTTCTGTTCTCCTGATCGAAATCCCTGTCCTCTATCTGATGCACTGAACTTATTAAGTGGTGTGACATTCTCATTGTTACCTATATCCTGAGGTCCTACTCTTTTTTTGTCCCATTTCTCTTTGTTCTTTGCATTACCTCTCCAGTCTGGCTTAGTATCGGTTCTACGCTTCATTTGTTCATAGCAATGCCTTAGCTTCCGAATGGCCTTCTTCAATGATCTAGGATCATCGAACTCAATTCTATTTTTAAATGCAACTGGTAACCCACTAATCAACCTTTGAATCTTGGCCTTTTCCTTTGTGAGATAAGGCACATACCTCAATAACTCCAAGAACCTACTAGTGTACTCATCATCTATCATGGAACCCATCTTTAGCTTATAAAATTATTTTGCTCTGTCATCAAAGTATCTCTCTGACAAGTACTTTTTCTTGAATAGTCACTCAAACTCACTCCAAGTCAAATCCTCCTCATGGATGCATCTGAAATTCTTCACATCTTCCCATCAAATGTTTGCTTTACCTTTGAGACTGAATGTAGCCACTATAGCTTTCATGTTCTCTGAATATTCATGCAACTTAAAGGATTTATGCATGCCAAGCAACCATGTCTCTGCATCCTGTGGTTTATTCATCTCTCCATCAAATGTTGGTGGCTTTGCTTTCTTAAATTCATTCGGAAAATATCCCCTATCATTCCTCCTGTAAGGATGATACCGATGACAATCATAGTGCTTATCTAAATCAGAACTAGAATCATACGTGTGTCTACGCCCTCTCCTATATGGAGTATCCAACAATTTGTCGTCTCTAATTGTATCATCTCTATATGATCTGTGACCACCATGTGGTCGACTACCATATGCCCCATTAGTTCTATCCTTCTTCTCATCGCTGATCCGACGTTGTCCCTGTCGCTGCAAATTTGACAAAATCTGAAGTATTACTGCATTTACCTTTGCTTGTTTCTCTTGTGCCTGTATGATTATGTCATTATCTGCCTTACAACTCCTTATTTATTCCTTTAAGCTCCTAAGTGTAACTGCCAAATCAGAAGGATTCTCAACACCATACTGCTCTTTGGATTCGTAGGGAGAGTCTTTGTAGTCAACCATCTTGCTAGTTGTTTGATATTTCTTCCTGAAAGCATATCATGTCAGCTAAATAAAATCACAATATGCCAATGTACCTTAGTATAGCTTGGGGAGGATACCTTGTCTGCAAGATCAACAAATCAGCATGACACATGTATAACATAATCATGACATCACATAGAAACATAAAACATAAACATATGACTATGCAATCGTCATTTTAGATAGGGTCTAGTCATCAATGCATGACCTCAATAACAACACACACCATGACCTCATGCATGACAACCACTATCATTACGTCACCATACAATTGACCACATGCAACTATGAACATGCATAAGTGATGCATAACCATCCACACATATGCATAAAAACACATGACTAAACATGAATGAACAATACTTGAAATCAAACCTGTGAGAATGATACACACAACCAAGCATACAAGAATGTAACCAAACATGCAAGAATGTAACCAAGCATACTGCAACGATACATGTAAGAGACATAAATCGACATGTAACCAGTCATACGCTCACAACGATGCCTTCCACAATAACACCTCAAATTTCACATGACGACATCATTACAACCATGAACAACATCATGTAAATGCAACAAGCACATGGAATGAAAATGTAAGAGACACACATGCAACTAACATGCATGCATGACCAATGCATAGCCCATCCAATCCAATGGGTGAACCATGCTTTGATACCACTTTGTCACACCCTCCTCCCACATCTACCCAAGCAACTGGCCAGCCGGGGTAAACATGCGACGAGAGGGCACTATGATATGATTTGACTTCCTAAGTCACATTAAGGAAGTGGAACCGACGAAAACACACCATATAGACATTAATTATCAGCTACAGGATCCTTAGGAACCAATCCAATACTTTAGACAACTTGCCTTGGGGGCCCACTAAGCTTTTGGACAATTTAAGGCTCATTCGCTCCCATGCTATAAGCATCAGTGTGACCAACAACCCAAAGTTGCTCTCACAAGCTTTCCTGCCAGCAATCATAGACAAAAACTACTAGTGTTATACTAGTGACTTTGGGATTTGAGCCACTTTTTCAGGCTCAGAGCCCAAGTCACTACCCAAAATTGAGCCATATGTTGGGTGTGACTTTTTACCTATTTTCTACACCTTCTTTCCCCAGTTTTGATCCTCTTATCCTCTAAGGCTATGAACTTTACATTATTAATCCCCCTTTTTCTCACTTTTATAACTTATTCTACTGTCATGTTATTTTGTGGTATTTTATAGAATCATACAATACCTTATTCCTTTTGTGACTAATTGGGGTGAGCATTGGAGGAGTATTTTGGAAAGCTCTTCTCCTTTTCAGGCATTGCTCGCAAGAACAAGGGTATGGAGTAAACATGCAATGCTGATCAATTACATAGTAGGGTAGAGCACTTCGTTGTTACACCCTGTATGTTGTTACAGGATGTTGTTACACTATGCATTCATACAAAGGTCTGGTGTTGCACCAAGGGTGTTGTCGCCAATGATTGTCGTAACATCCTGAACTGCTATTCACTCACAGGATGTTGTTGCACCGGAGCTGGCAAGTGTGGGTACTATTCCACATAACAATTGTCGGCATTAGGAATTGTTTATTTTGGAAGCAACAGACCCAAGCAGTTGCAATCCTAACTAACGTATATTTATATTTAGAAATAGGTTGTAACTACTTTTATTTTTTATCAACATGAGAATCGTGAGATTCTCATGATTGATCTATTTCTAATTTCATGTATGTAATAACTATAAAAGAAACTCGATTTCCTATGTACAAGGATGGCATATAGAAGAGTATTGTTACTCTGCTTCTGTAACTGAGTATTGTTCCTCTGCTTCTGTAACTCTGAATTATTTTTAATATTAATCATTATGGTGATGATGTTACTACTCTTCAGTTGATTCGTTAATTACTTTTGTGTTATTCCTGTGCCCTGCTAAGGAGGAATGGCCCTCCTCTTTGGCAGGGACTATAGTGGTAAAGGTAGTGTACATTCTGGTTTCGCTAATTGTTATATGGTTTCTTGCTATTGTTGTACAAATCGTGAATTACATTTGTTGTTGTTCCAATTTATATTATGTTATTACACTAAGTTAATCAAGAGAATGGTAGTAACTAGTTGGAGTAAATATTAGTCACTGTGTGGCGGGCCCTTAATTTGGTAGTTGCGAAGTATGATTTCAATTTTGTGGAGTGTTTTTATTTCTACATGAATGATTTGATTCAATGACACCTTTTACTGTTCTCTTCGTTTTTCTCATTCTTGGTTGTAGCGTATCGACACAAATAGTGCGAACTCTAGTGAAACAACAAGGCCTACCCTAGGTTGACAATTAAATGTTGTAGTCTTGGTCAATTAGGATTGATTAAAACAACGCTACATTTTGGCGTCATTTCCAGGGATGGCAGTTGATGATATAGTCAGCCAAATTGTTTGTTTGATGATAGAGTGTTCCCAATCCACAATCGATGGGCTGTAAGATGAGAGGTAAGAACATGTGCATCGCTCTAACATGCTTGGGCAGGCTCACCGTTGTGACCACTAGGGAATTTAGGGTAGGGAATTTTCGTGTTTTGTTTAGCGTGTCTTCAACTCTTCAGTCACTAGGCAGTAAGATGAGAGGTAAGAACCTGCGCATCGCTCTAACATACTTGGGCGGGCTCACCACTGTCAAAGACTGAGACACTTAGGGTGTGAATTAATACACATAGGGTCCATGTGTGAAACTGTAGGAATTATAGAGATACGAAAACTACCCCCACCCTAATTAGTCACAGGAAAAATGGGTCGTAAAAAGGAAAGGAAGAGTGTAGATTTGGGAAGGAAAACATTTATCTAGGAACTAATCTCTAAGGCAGAAAAAGAACAATCCATCTCTCAAAGGGATGCAAGGAAAATAGGGCCACAAAAAGTTGTTACTCCCATAACAAGGGAAGAAACCTTTGATTCCTCTATCTTGGGACCATATCATTCTAAAGCTAGCACCCACGCTCCCAAGATCAAGAATCCAATCCAGGAGCAGGAGGGGGAAGCTAGTAGCCAGAACTTGAGGACCAAGGGGCAAGGGGAAACTGAGGGGGAACATCAAGCACTTGAGATAGAAGAGCACTTGTTAGTTTATCAATATCTAGATACAGGTAGTGCGGTGAAAAAGCCAGCCCCAAGGATACTTAAGCCATCAATCACACCTGCAAGACCATCACAGGAACATTTTGAAGGACGTTTGTTATAGCAAGGTTTAGAAGGATTAGTCATGGGGGACAACAATGACAACAACGTGAAAATAGATGCTACCATCACCACCTTTGAGTTCCCAATCAGGGATATCGGAGGTGAAGCTCCTATGAAAAATATTCCTCTATCATCCTTACCATCCTTCTAGGGGATGACTGTGGAAGATCCAGACAACTTTTTATTGGAGTTTGATGTGTTATGTAGAAGTTATGATTATACCTCAATGCTCAGAAATTGAAATTATTTCCTGCTACTTTAAAAGGGGAAGCCTTGAGATGGTTCATGGGACTGGGCTCCACTTCTAGTCGAACATGTAATGATATGAAGGAGACGTTACTATCAAAGTACCAAGACTATTGCAGAACCAGGGAATTAACAGAGGGAGTATTTAGAATGACATGGAAGGAGGATGAGAGCCTGGAAGATTATGTAGAATGGTTCCACTATAATCTACAAAGGTCTAAACACAACGATTTAGACCATGAAATCTTGAAGACTATATTTATCAAAGGAATGAGGGACAATTACCTTGACACCCTGAACCTATTATGGAAGGGGGATATATCGCAGGAACCATTCATTGAAATTGCAAAGCTCTGTCTAAGATGCTCTAGAGGATCATCTAAGGGGAGGAACACAATTCGAGATGTCTTTACTCGAATACAAAAATCTACAGGAGGAGGAGTAACCAGAGCAAATATCGAGAATTTGTTCGAGAATTTTAAGACCGATATTCTTAGTGCTCTCTCTGCCCAGATAATGATAACGCAGATCAAGAAGACACAAGCAGAAGCTGATACACCTTTGGTTGTGTTCTGTCTGAATTGCCAGAAGAAGCATCCTTTGAGGGAATGTGAATTGAACAGTGTTAGCTTGTGTAATATTTGCGAGATGGAACATTCAACATGGCAATGTCTGGAACTTCCAAAGTTGAAGGTAGTACTTAGAGAGTCAAGAAAGGAGGTGCAGTCCTCTTATTTCATCACACCAAGGAGGCCATGACAACCACGACCTCCAGGTATGTGTCAAGATTTTTCCTCTTCAATTCATGGAACAATGCATATAATACTCAACAATATCCATGGTAATATCCTTCTCCTTCTTTAGCGCAGTTTCCCTCACCCTAGAACCAGTGGTCTCCATCTCCCTCTATCCAATATCCTCAATATCAACCATATCTTTGGAATCAGAACTGGAGAGTGAATGCCCAAAATATAACTTTACCTGGATTACCCATGCAACAACAGCTGCAGTTACCTCCTTTCAAAACTCCTGCTCCTCCATGTTACCGGGAATAGTGTCCACTCGGATGCTGCTATTCCCACTAAGACTGGTAGCTATCTTAGAAACAAACAAGTAAAGTCTACTTGCATTTTCCTTTATGAAAATAGACAAGAGGGGAACCAAGGAGACCAACCTTAGTCTTGCGCTTGATTTCCTCTCCTTCCTTATAGATATTTACCGCTTATTCTTCGTTTGCCCAGCTTCAAAGAGCACCTGTGGAATCACAGCAACATACTACTATCGAAGAACAAAGATCTATATTCATAAATAACACAGGACCAGATGTGTGTTAACCATACAAATGCATATATAAGTAAACATACAAGAGTATGGAGGAAAACTTGAATAGCTTTATTAAGATGAAAAGTAGCAAGAGGATTACAACCATATGTTCTGACCCAGCATCATCCTCCCAGCAAGAAAGCCCTTCTTCACCTCAAGTAAGGCTTAGATAACCAAAAACTATGAAATAACCACCAAAAAACCACAAACTTCTCTATAAGATACAAAATTCAGCCTCTGATCTCTGTGAAGGGATCCAAATATAGATGATGAAGGAGGTGAGTCATCTTTGGGGGCTTGATTAGTGTCCTCTCTCTGATTAGCTGGCTCCACTTGGAGAAGGCGATATCTTACCATCCCTGTCGAAAAACAGAGAGCAAGTTCGCAGAGGGGAAGCTTCTGAAATTCCTGACTTCCCACCTCGCATTTTGTCCTGCCATTTGTCCATCCGACCATCGCACCCTAACAAGGAGCAATTCAGTAATGCACGCACCTTGTACACTGGGAAGGTATATAAATCGCACCTCTGCTGGGCAGATGGTCCAATTTTGGACCATTTATAGAAGAGTTTTAGTGGAGAACTTCTGGGAGATGATGTAATCCAACTGACCTTGTTCCTTTAAGTAGTGAAGCAACACTTTTAGGGACTTAGGAGCCCTCAGTTTATGGACATTTATGATTGGGGTTGAAGTGCCCAAAAATGTCTATAACACTCCACCACCTGTGCGACCCCAACTACCTGTGCAACCTAACCCAAACCCAAACAATAAAGCAGCTAAGGGTATAGAGGCTCCAACTACCTTCCAGACCTACCTTATTACCCCCATGGGGCTTAATGAAATTCATCAGGCAATTTAATTAAACCAAGTCACTCCCTTATCATTACAGAGGAGGAATGTGAACCATCTAGAAGAGATACTGGAGGCTTTGAGGCGGTTGTTATGCCTATAACAGTTGATACAAAGGAAGTTGTTACATCTGTAACAACCAACCCGCGAAGAACTGTTACTGTTGTAACAACCAACTCGGGAAATGCTGATACACCTGTAACAGTTGACTCGACTGTCTAACTCAGGACCCTCTATATCCTCAAAGATTGGCTGAACCTCGAATGACTTCACAACCCGAATCTGATTTTCTTAGGGAGTTGCAAAATCTACATGTATGAATTCCTCTGCTACAAGCCCTTAAAGTACCTATTTATGCTAAAATAGTGAAATATTTGTGCATCAAGAAACCTAGGAGGAAGCCTAAAGGCCTTGCCACCATACATGTGATGGGGAAATTATCTGAATTAATGTCTGCTCAGCCTCTTCTAACTAAGTATAATGATCCAGTAAATCCTATAGTTATTGTCTACATTAATGATTAGCCCATAGCTAACACGTTGATCGATCTTGGGGCTACCATTAATGTAATGACAAAGGACCTCTTTACCACTCTCAGGCTATAGGGACTTAGACATACTCCTACTGTACTTGAATTAGTGGATAGGTCCCATGTCAAACCCAAGGGGGTGTTAGAGGATATAGTGATTATAATAGCTTCCTAGAGGTATCCAACTAACTTTCTTATCTTACAGCCCAAATCCGATTTGGGGGGACATCCTTTGATCTTAAGGAGACCTTGAATGGCCACTGCGGATGCATTTATAGGCTGCATATCTAAATATATGGTGATCTCGGATGGCTAGGCAACAAAGAACTGTAATCTTTACCCCCAAAACCAAATGTGGATGCATACAACCCTTGGTGGGATGAGTTTGAGCCTGAGTCAGATCTTTCCCTGCCACTCCTCACTCTAGGGAAAGCCTAGTATTTCAAAGATGAGACAAAAGATGATGTCATTAATGGTTTTATTAGTAACTCGCTTTTTATTGCTTCTGTTAAAAATGTGAATGAGGAAGAAGAAGTGGAAGATATAGATTTTGAACAAATGAGAACCACTCTGAATATTGACAACAGTCCAATTGAGATAGAACCTGGGAAGTTTTTGAATATTAACGCCAACCTGACTACTGAGAAAAACCAACTGTTGTTACAACTGTTACAAAATACAAAAAGGCATTTGCATGGGATACGAAAGGGATCCACCCTAACCTATGCACTCACCGTATTTATTTGAAGGATGGCTACACACCAATTAGATAACCACAATGCCGCATGAACCCTACACTAAAGGAGGTGGTGAAGGAAGAATTACAAAATCTCCTGAGTGCTAAATTTATTTATCCGATATCTGACAGTTAGTGGGTGTTGTCGCTTGTCATCGTTCCTAAAAAGAATGGCAAGTGGAGAGCCTGTGTAGATTACAGAGAACTCAATAAGACCACTCAAAAGGACCATTTTATTTTACCATTTATAGATCAGGTCCTTGATACCCTTTCCAGAAAGAAATTATTTTCATTTTTAGATGGATTTAGTGGCTACAATCAGATATAGATTGCCCCAGGGTATCAGGATAAAACAACCTTTACTTGCCCTTTGCGAACTTTCACATACAGAGTACTCCCTTTTGGACTCTGAATGCGCCAACAACCTTTCAAATGGAAATGCTGGGGATTTTTTTTACTTGTTGAATGACTGCGTTGAAATCTTCACGGACAATTTTACACCTCATGGAGATGCTTTTGAAACAACATTAGTTAATCTAGAAAAAGTGTTGGAATGATGTGTACAGAATAATGTTGCTTTGAGCACTGAAAAATGTCACATGATGATGATTGAAAGGATCGTGCTTGGAAACTACATTTCTGCTCCAGGAATCAAGGTAAACCCTAAAAAATAGAGGTAATTCTGAAAATTCCAACTCCCAAGACGCAAAAAGAGGTACATAGTTTCTTGGGGCATGCAGGGTATTATAGGAGATTTATAGAAAAGATTTCGAAAATTGCATCGCCATTATTTTCCTTGCTCATGAAGGATGTCGACTTTTTGTGGACAAGAAAGTGCGAGTAGGCCTTTTTAAAGCTGAAATGTTGTGTATCAGCAGCTCCGGCCTTGCGAGGACCTAATTGGGAGCTTTCGTTTCACTTAGCTACATATGCATCTGATATTGTTATAGGTGTTGTTTTGGGCCAACTGGAGGATAAGAAACCTTATGTTATTTACTACATAAGCAAATATCTAACCCCGGTTGAGCTCAACTACATAGTGACCGAGAAGGAGTTCTTAGCAGTCGTGCACACCATCAATAAATCCCAACATTATATCACCGGGTATCAAGTATTTGTACACACTGACCTTCTGCCATTCATTTTTTAATGAATAAGCCAATTACCAATGGTAGAATCACACGTTGGTCATTGTTGTTATAAGAATTTGATATCACAATTGTCGATAAACCTGGAAAAGACAATGTAGTAGCTGATTTTCTTTCTAGGTTAACTATTGATGATAATTGCATTCCTAATGAGGATTCTTTCCCTGATGAATATCTCTTTTCTATTTCTACTTACTCATCATGGTATGCAAATATAGCCAATTATCTTGCTACAGGGAAGTTTCCACAGTATTTCTCCTCCAAGGAGAAAAGAAAGATTATACAAGAAAGTGCTACCTATAACTGTATAGATTGGAATATCAATCACACTGGACCAGATTTGTAGATCAAATGTTGTGTTAGAGAAGATGAGATCTTTGACATCCTTACATCTTGTCACAAGGAACCTTGTGGAGGGCACTTTGCAGACAAACGGGCAGGATACAAAGTCCTTTCAACAAGGTATTATTGGCCAACAATATTCCAAGATTCCAATAAGTTTGTGAAGAGATGTGATAGTTGCCAAAGGATGGGCCAACCACTGCAATCAGATGAGATGTAATTACATCCCCAAATCATCTTAAAACCTTTTGAGAAATGGGCCCTAGATTTTGTGGGACCGATTAATCCTTCATCTAGACAGAAATCTTACATCTTGGTCTGCACTGACTATGTCAAAAAATGGGTTGAGGCAAAGGTACTAACCAGAGCCAAGGAGCAGGTTGTTTCAGACTTTCTATTTGAAGACATCTTTGTCCGATTTGGCGTACCCATGGAGATGGTCACATATGGAGGGCGCCAATTTACATCTCATATGATCCAAAAGTTGGTTGAAAAATATAAAATCCATCATAGAATCACAACACCTTATCATCCATAAGCAAATGGCCAAGTGGAAAGCACTAAAAAAGTCATTGAGGGGATCTTTACTAAGCGTGTGGCTAGTCATCGAAGGAATTAGGCTGACAAACTTCCAAAAGTGTTGTGGGCATACATGACTACATGAAGGAATACCACTAGATTCTCACCATCTGAACTTGTGTATGGAAAAAATCCTTATTCCCCATTGAGTTCGAAATCAAGACACTAAGAACAACATTACAAGTAAATTTGGACCTAACTACAGCACAAAAGCAGAGATTGAACCAACTCAATGAATTGGAGGAAACAATTAGCTTCTATCCAACAAACAAAGATTATCCAACAACAGAGAGCTAAGTGACACGATAGATTCATCAAGAAGAAGAAGTTACAGAAAGATATTAGGCTTTCTTATACAACTCAAGATTCAAAGACTTCAAGGGTAAGCTCTGCACCAGATGGCTAGGTCCCTATGAGGTAGATGCAGTCTTTGACAATGGGACTTTAAATTTGGTGACCATTGACAATGCAAGGACACCATTGCTTGCAAATGGGCACCATCTTCAATTATATCACAAACCTGCTTCAAAGGATTCATTCGTTAACATTGTCACAAATTCAGATCTTCAGATTACAAGAACAGGGGAAAGCTGCCTTGTGCTATAAAAATTCTAATTTTTCCAATAAGTGTAATAACTGAAAATAAACTACGGTTGGTCGTTGTTACACCTTCAAATTATATATATATATATATATTATATTATATATATATATAATATATATATTATATATAATAATAAAAAAATAATAATCTGGTTGTGAAAACCTTTTCCGAGCGCAGACAGACAATTTCTATAGCAATTTAAAACCACCATGTAGCGATTGTTACACACTTTGTAACAACATTTGTTATTTCAAAGCATACCTTACGATAGTGTTGTTATATGATCTTTTCTTCTCTATTTTTGTAAAAATTAATAAGAAATTATAGTCGTCTTGGCTGTTACACCTATAACAGCCGACGACTTCTAGAAATAAGTGGAATAAGATATTTTATTGCAATAAACAACAGGCATCATCGTGGCTCTTGTCATCGGAGTTAAGTTCGCGTGTCTCGCCACCAGAGCTAGGTTCGCGCGTCTCGCCACCCATGACTTCTCCCCACGTCACCCAGGTATGTCATACAAAGGTAATATTATTTTTTGCTTTATTGGGTAATTATGGCAACTTAACATGACTTTTAACAACTGAGGATGACTGTCACATTTAAGACTAGGGGGAAAATCATATTGCGACATGACCTTCGCATGACCTGTGACTATTCAAAAAACCTGCAATTAAGGCATGGTGACTTGGTAATTATTATTACTTAATGCCCAATCATACCAAAAAGGTTAAGTGTACCTTCGACAAGACCTCCCATAACCCAACATTAATAAGGAAATATTACTGTGCAATATGAACCATGATTGCAAAATCCTAATTTTAAATCCTTACCTGAGCCACCCTACCATTTACCCCTACTGGAGCATTACATCCCCATTTAGAGTGCTCAGAGAGGTGGGAAAAGAACAGTTACAGGCTTAAAAAATTAAGTAGTGTGTCGTCTGCCCTGGAATTTCTAAAGGAAAGGAAAAGAAAGAAAACAACATTGAATTTGCGTAGCAATGGGTGGAGTAGTAATTCAGAATGAGTCAAGGTCCACAGAAGCCTTGGAGATTGCCCGGAAGCATGCCAGATTTTCAAGGATGCAAGCTGGTTTGAATTCTTCTAGAGGTTGAAGGGATCAGAGGATGGAGTTACCATGGAATTTGCAAAGAATTTAGAGAGAAACCAAATGGAGGTTAGGGGGTTGAAGCTTGAGTTTACAGAAGAGGTGATTGCTCAAGTGACGGGATTACCAGTGGAAGGAAAGAGGTAGTTTAACAAGAAGGTTAATGACCCCTCCCTAAAGGGGGATTTCCTCCAAGAGGAAGAGTCGTTGGTAAAGAAAGGGAGGGGGATCGACAAGTTGTCACTTCCCCAGCCATGGGTTGATGTTGCCCTCTACCTCATCAAGGACATTACTTGTGAGGGAAGGGCAACAATTATGTTCAATTACCACTTTCCATTGCTAAATCACCTTTGGCATCAACAATTGATCAATCTTCCCTACTTCTTGCTAGGAAACATTAGGCATATGGTTGCGCCCATGCAAACAGTTACGCATTGAGAAATATGTGTCACCAACCATGGCCTCATCAAACTCATTGTGCTAGATGCCTTAAGCCACCAAGGTAGGAATTGGGAAGAATTCATGAGGAAGAAGGCGAGGACCACCTGCAAGAGGCAAACCGAGATGTCTGAGGAAGCTTCAGTGGTGACAAAGGAGTAGCCCAAACCTTCGATAGTAAGGGTTAGTAAGAGGCCAGTCAACAAACCAATTGGTGATAGGCGGCCAAAGCAGAGGATACGGGTTAGCGGGCACCCAGAGTCCCCATCCATGTCAAAAAAGAACAAAGAGGCAGTAGAGTAGAAGGACAAGGAGCAGGCTCAACTAGAGAAACCTTCCTCTCTTGGTAACAGTGAAACTCAATTCTTACTGTTAAGAATTGAAAATTTAGAAAAAGAAAATAGAGATCTAAGGGAACAACTAATAGAGGGGAAGGTAGAGGAAAGAGCCCCAGGGTTAGACACTTTGGCTGAGGCCGTGGATAGGGCCAAGAGGGGAGATGTCCTAGGCATTGTGTGAACGACCTATGCTGAGAAGCTAGTGACAACAAGGTTTAGAGTCTATGCAATAGACACCATCTCAAGGGAAACATAAACTAAAATTTAGGAGGCTGACACACAAAAACCATTGAGGATGTTGTTGTTACATAAGAACCAACCACTGAGATAGCACAGTCCACCGAAAGTGATATGGTAGCAAATACACAGGAGCCCTTAGCTGACACTGCTGTTACACAAGAACCAACAGTGGAGACGGAAGTCAACCAAGGAAAGGAAGGAGAAGCTGACATCCACGAGCTTATCATTGACACTATTGTTAAATAAGAACCAACAGTGGAGACAGAAGCCTACCTAGGGAAAAATGATATACAAAAGTCTGTGGATGACACCATTGTTACATAAGAAACAACAGTGGGAATGGAAGTTGATCGGGGAGATAAGGAAATTGTAATAAAATCCATTGATGAAGTTGTTGTTACACAAGAACCAACAGCCAAAGTGGAGCAGTTTCACCCTCGAGAGGCTGTTACACCCTCAATTGATAGTGCATGTGGGAGAACACTGGGTCCTGATAAAGGATGTTGTTGTTACCAGAGCTACATAAATGGAAACGGTAGGCACTCTCTCTACAAGAGGGGGTGATCTCGCTTAAGGCACATAAAAGGATGGTGGATTCCCTTAGGGAGAAGTGGTTAAAGGAAGAATGGGAGAGAAAATGGGAAGCACGGAGGCACAAAGAAGCCATGAAGAAGAAGGATGAATAATTGTATCAGTTACAACGACAGGTCTCGGACCTGATGAATGACAAGACCAAGCTCTGTGACCTTGCCCTAAACCTGCTAGCATGCAAGCAATTGTCCCCGTCGTATCCAATGTTCCTTTGGGAATGATATTATTTATTTCAATTAAAAGAAGTTTTTGAGAATAGGTCTTATTTGGGTTCTTCAACCTGAACATTTCTTGAGATTTTTTGCTGCTGCGATTTTGATGAATAGAGCTTGCTTTGCAAACTAGTTTTTCATAATATCATGTGTGAGTATGTCAACATGAATATGGTAGCAAGTGTCTTCTCCTATATGGGAGATTTATAGTTGTGGGCCTTTGTTTCGGTTATGAGGAACCAGATTGAGTGGCATTTGGCCATGAAATTAGTAGAAGCTAACAACGAAAGGAGAAAATTATGAGTCAGAGCAGAACCAGGGATGGTTTATGAACTCAGGCATGAGTTTAAGCTATTCCTGAGCACTCCAAAGATTAGGGAACAGTTAGTCGTCTATAGGAAAATGATTATGAGGATTTGCCTCAATCTACATGCACATATGAAAATTTGAGTGTTAGCAGGATGTCTTAAACGCACCAAGGCCTGTAGTGCTGAGTTGCAAGAAGGGGATCATTTTGAATAAAGAAATTTTGTGGTTTTTGTTACATGGGTGCCTGAGTATGCTCGGATCGTGCAAATATTGGGGGCATTCTGGATTGGGCTCGGATTTAAATTTCCTTTAATTTGGTTGCCAGTAGAAGAGTATCAACTGAACTACCACCTATGTGATTACGAAGAAGAATCCTGACCACGTTAGTTGGTGGCCATTCAAGGGTACAAAGCTTTGGGTAGAGACACTGCTAGTGCTTACAATTTTACAGACTTGCATTGAGGGTATAGTAGGAGAAGCTGAGATTTTGCATGGGGACATGTAGTTGATTCAGTTGGGGGGAGATGTTGGATGTGACTTTTTACCTATTTTCTGCACCTTCTTTCCCTAGTTTTGATCCTCTTTGATCCGGATTTAAACAGGAACGCAATAAAATACAGAGATAACCATATACACAAAGATGCAGCGGAAATAATGCTTCATTTCATTAATGGAAAATACCGAAATATGATTACAACCAGAATTGGAAATAAACCAGCGAGGGCGATGGTAGCTTATCTCTGAGAAGAGATGTGTGGCTACATGCCTCTGAACTGTTCCGAACTGTGTTACAATGAGGCTCGAAGGCCTATTTATTGTTGAGAAACAATGGAAAACCCTTCACATTCCAAAACCGACCCCTAGAAGATGAAACACCAAATTGTGGGCCCCGTTTTGGGTAAATTGGTACATCAATTTCCCGGGGTCGTAACTTTGGCATACGATCTTCGTTTGACGCTTATGATAGCTCGTTAGAAAGATCTATCCGAGAACTACCA
>APFE031590556.1:59859-86304 GCA_000404065.3 Pinus taeda | reverse complement strand
CCTCCTGTGGCGTCTCCTGCGGCGCCTCATGTGGCGTCTCCTGCGGCGCCTCCTCCGGCGTCTCTTGCAGCGCCTCCTGCGGCGTCTCCTGTGGCGCCTCCTGCGGCGTCTCCTGTGGTGCCTCCTGCGGCATCTCCTACGGCGCCTCCGCACTTCCGCAGCTGCAATGCTCGAGAGATCACCCTTCACAGATTCGCTTTCCACTTCACTTTCATATAGATCGGGCTTTTGAAACAATAACCCAATATTTCATATCTTAAGATATTCAACCCAAAAGCATACACAAGCCAAATGATGTCCTTTGCTTTATATAGGCAAGCTCTTCCTCAAATCATGGACCAATACAACGGGCCAAAACCATAACAAACCAATACCATCAACTCAATACTAGGGATCAACACGTCTGTCAAGATGCCATGGTCCAAAAACAATAGGTTCAAATTCCAAGGACTAACTACCATGGACCAAAGGTAAGTTTTCCCACATAAAATAAACGTTTCTCTGCATAAAATTCCGTGAGCTTTTCTCCACATGAAATAAAATTTTATAAACGTTTCTCTGCATAAAACTGCGTGAACTTTTCTCCTGCGTACTTCTTAATTCTCATCATATTGATAGCCATGCCATGGGTGTTGCCATCAAGTACAACATCTATAACATATAACCATACCAGAAACATAATGCCAACAAGATGATTTTTCGTTGCACCCAAAGTTTCTCTTGAAATCACTTCATTACTTTGAAAAGTGGTGGAAATATTTTAGGACCAGTTTGTTTTAATTTGAAATAAGTTTTAAAACTTGAAGAGAAAAATAAAGTGGTTAATTCTGAAATTAATTAACTTGGAGTTGAAAGTGGTGGAAATATTTCAGGACATGTTTGTTTTGATTTCAAATTAGTTTTAAAACTTGAAGAGAAAAGGAAAAAGGGACCAATGATATTTGAACCTAGTTCTCCATTGGATTATTTTCGAAGCCTGCCAGCAAATCAATAAGCCAATTTTTATTTAAAACAAAAGGAGAAAGGGATTTATATTTTATTTTAGAGGACTACTTCACATATTTGAAAATTTGAAAAGGATTTTTTTGAAGAATTTATTATACTACAAAACAATTATGACTTCAATACTTTGCATAGTTGGAGTTGTTCTTAGTGGAAAGGAGAAATATTAAGAGTGGTTTGAGTGTTTATAAAATTGGATTATTTGGGATGCATGAATGAACAATGAAATTCAACTTGTAATGAAGGTAGTGTGGCTACCAAAGATCATACAGTTACATGGTGTGTTAAAGGTCACAATTTTATATATTTGTGCTTGATAATTTTTTACAAAACAAAAATGGAAGTTAATTTTGGAGGTTGTGATACTCACTACAATGTTTTTTTGCAAGGACGACATTTTGTTTACAACAATATGATGATTTTTTTGTTGAAATTATTATCTTGTAAACGGGTGCATTTTCGGTTGAACCCGACACCCAATTAAATCATTGTAAATTGACTTGTATTGGGTGCATTTTCGGTGGTAGCTGACACCCCTTTTTAAAAGTTGATTGCTTGAGAAAATGGCCAAAATCGATGATTTGTTAAATTTATTGAACAATTTAATGTCGTCTACTATTCATAATCATTTCCAAGTCAACAAGGACATGCTCTTTTACATCTAAACATGTTTGCAAAATGCTAAAAGAAAAATTGAATTCTTGGACCTAGAGTCCTAGTTTAAGCGAGATGAACTACTTGAATTAGAAAAGAAGGATTCTAAACCTGCTCTTGTTCAGAACAACAATTTGTTTGAGCTTGATCATCAGTCAGAAAATTATTAGAGTAATGAAATGATTTCAAGAGATAATTTGTGTGCAATGGAAAGTCATGTTCAGATAAGTGTATGCGAGAGTCATTTGCATACAGATGATAAGCCTCATAATTGGGTAATTATATGGGCCTTAATTCACCTCCTAGCTTAGTCAAATAGCTATTCTCATAACTTATTGCATACTTTTGTTTATTAATTTTGTTTATGAGATGAGTTAGAGTTGGATATTTTGCTTTGTGGTCTCATGTGCATTTAATGTGGGATTAAAGGATATAAGCAAGTTAATTTTGGGAAAGACGAAGGTCAAAACTCGAATGGGACAAGGGAAAGGGATTATAGGAGGTAAATCCTCCTCATTTACTACCCCTCCATTTGAATATTCCTCCATCAGCTTGAAGTGAAAACAACCAAATCATGAGGAATAGCAGGCAATCGAGCAAGTGAAAGACAAAGCACTAGTTTATCTCGAGTTTCGGAGCCGAGCCTCCATAATTTTAAGGAAGTCGTTGGAGACTTGAGATGTATAAATAGAGAGGCATTGGACCTCAATAGGATTCATATTTTTGATTGTAAAACTCTAGTCTATTTTCGAGCTACAAGACTTGTGACAGTTTTTGATGTAATCCATTCTTTTGGTAATAAGAATGAGTTTTGTTTTGAGCCAGCACTGAGTTAACTCAGAGGGCTAAAGCTCTTGGGTTATGGCCCAACCCTAGCAACCAAGGCTTCTCTTTATTGTAGATGTATGCTGGTATAGATTCATAGCTTAATTGTTAATTTTCTTAGTAGATGCATTTCCATTACAACACTATAGATTAGATTGGTTGTGTGATATTTTGCTTCCATTTGCGCCTTCTTTCAAGTAGTAGGTTAGTAGGGAGAAAAAGGATCACCACAAGGTTGTCAATAGGTGTCTTGGCCTCACTTCCTCCCTATGGGACCATGACTTGGGAAAGGGACCCTTCAGCAGCCCCAAAAACGTAGACTTCTAGTTCTTGTATGAGCTTTGGAGTTTGTTGTCTTTGATTCAGTATTTGGTTCATGTTGCAAGGTAGATTTCATTGTAATATTTTTCCATCTCCATTTCTGCAATAATATCTCATTCATGCTTTCATTCCCTTTAGCAAATTTCTTTATGCATAATATAGGCAATTGATTCATGCTTTTCTAGTTTATGAAAATGTATCTTTTTGCATAGTTCTTGGAAGGCACACACGTTTTAAGCAGAGCAGCTAATTTAGGAGGAGACCCAGACTTCATCACTAGAAACCACCTTCCACTTCATCCACCTTAGCCATCTCTTGTTTCACCATCGCCCTCACTAGTTTTTCATCATTTTCCATTGAAATTCCCCTAGATACATTGAGCGAATCTAGCCATCTCTTATCTTGGATATTGACTCCTCAGTGCTCCTAGACCTTATAACATCACATTCAACTCATCACACACCTTTCCAAAGCTTCCCAACACCTCCAACACCTCACAATTATCTCTTAGCCATATCCTGTAGGTTTCCTGTAATTCCTATAGGATCATCCTGTAGGTTTCTAGTACATCCTGTAGGTTTTCCTGAAACGGCCTATTTTGAGGCCAAATTGTTGGGAAACCTATAGGAAGTCACAAAAATCCTCCTACTACCCCTCCAAACCATCCAACCACTTTATAAACCTTCTAGCCATCCTCAAACACCTTCCATCCACCTGTCACATCCACAAGAAAAAATTAATTTTCATACTTGATTTTGCCTTAAAACCCCAAAAAAATGAAAACAGATTTATTTTAGTTTTTTTCTTGCTCATTAGTATGGTTTGATGCTTTTTACTTCTACAACTTAGATAGTAGCATTTTTTTAGTGTTGATTTAGCAATTCTACTTAGCATAGCTGCTTAAATGGTTAATTAGGGTATGGTGTGATTTAGCATTACATGTTGTTTTTAATTAATGCAGTAGAGTAGCTCTCTTAGATTATAATTTCCCTTCTTCCATCCAAGAATGAACCTTCTTCTGACTCTATAGAAGTCTGGCTTGGAACCCTAGTGGTATCTCGTCGGCTAAATAGTAACAAGAGGCAGGACCATCACTTTTACTTGTGCATACAACACTTTCACCTCGAATTTTGTACGAACCCCGAGTTGATAAGTAAAGCTGGTAGTCCAGGAGTTGCAACATCCTTGCTGCAATACTGGCCCTCATCAATAGATGTGAAGCTTTTCATTACCAAAGAATTTATAAGACCATGGGAAGATATTACTTATAATAAACACATAACTGGATTAGGATATAATGTCTTGGATGTATCTTTTCACATTCCAGATTCTTCTAAACCTATACAATTCCAAAGTATTGAATTTTTGGATGGTGTTGTTCCAAAACAATTTGATAGATGCCAACAATGTAATAGAGTTGGATATGTGAAAGATAAATTTTTTGATTTTCACCCATGTGAGCATTGTGGAAAGCGCAATCACCATACAAATAGATGTTCCAGAAAGAAGACTACTGCAAGAGAGCAACTAAATTTCGGATGGATTGATTCTTGGGATTGGACGAAAAAAACCAAGAATATTTACATGTCATACCGAATGATATATTCAAGAGTGATGACCAGAATTGCAATGATTAAGAATACTTATCACCCTGTATTTGACAAGGGGGGAATGATTGATGGTTTGCTACAGGTTCATGTTCAAGATGTCAAGTGAGTCTGAGTCAGAGAAATACATTGAGCTTGAGCCACGATCTATACCAATTAGAGCTAGAGTTGTGAGACTTCGGTTTTGTTTGTGAACGAGCACTTCCATATTTGGAATTGTTAGAGGAACTTTTGTGATTGTTCCAGAGTTTGTCGTCGCCTTGAGTTTCTGAGAACTGCAATGAAGGTTCTAGAGTTGGTGTTGGTTAAGACCTTGCGTTCTCCCATATTGGTTTGTGGTCATCCTTAAAAACCATTTCTCAGAGACATTCATCTCTTGGATGAGATGAATTTTTTGCATTTTGAGCTCTCATTCTCGGACTTTGGTACATCCCTTCGGATTAAGTGGGGAATGTTAGACATCTAATCCTCAGGGTTAAGCTTGGGATAGTTTGAGTAGTTATTGAAGTCCAAGAAGACCCAAAAACTGATTCATCTATTTCCTATATGTATTAATATATACACATTGTACATCATTGATTGAGATCAATTAATATACAATTTATTTGGTTTCTAGTCCGTGTTCCTTACACTCTTACTATCGCAAGTGTCGTCTTTCAAACATGGGAATTGTCGTACGATGTAAAAGAAGATTCAAAATTTAATTTCAAGAGGAAACTTTGGTACCAATGGGTCCTATCTGTTATAGCATAGACCTACCTCAGGCTTAAGGAAGGTAGGTCTTGGGTAACATCAAACCACGCTTAACCTGGTAGCTAGCCCTATTAGGCCGGGAGAGGGCTCTCTCCTTGTCAATCTCAATTAGAATATGACAACTAGGGCTTGAGATGACTAAAAATAATTTCTTATTTTAGGCTAGGTATATTAGGTCGGAGGATTTTGTTTGATTTAGATGGTTGTTTGCTGGATCAAATGAGAAAGGCAACTTTGGGTCCAGGAAATCAACTCAGATTTGTAGGAGTTTCTATGGGGTGAGGTAGGTAAGTGTTTCGGCACTTTGAATCGGATGTGATGGTAAGTCTAAGACCAGTGAGGAGTTGGAGAGGGCATGCAAGGTTACACTGAATATCAATGGATTCCACCTATTTATCTTGATTCATTTAGTTATGAAGAAAGAAGTAGATGTTGGCACATATACACATAAGAGAAATTAAATAACAAAGTAAGAAGCAATGCCAAGGCACATTACCACAAGAATCCCACAAAATGTTGCAAAACCCTGGATCATTTCCTTGCCAAACTGCATAAGTGATTTACAATGAAGCTCAAAGCATCCACAAGATTCCAACATTTACAAATGACTAAGAAAGTACATGATATAGGCATAAAACCACCTATTCTAGCCATCAGGGGTCGAATCCATGGGTCAAGGAGCTATTTCAACAACATCAAAACTAGGAACTAGAAAATAAGTAGTGGAACAACTTGCCTCTAAAATTATGGAAACTGATTCATTCAACCTCAAACTACCTCTAATTGATGTATCTACCCCCACAAGTCATTTTTCATCAAATTTACATCATCTTACATGATTTACCATTACAAATTTACCAAGGAGAAGAGAAAAAGTCAACTAATAGTCAAACTGGGTGAAATTCTGGAAAATTAGGCAAAAGTGGCAAAATTCCTCCTATGCGCAGCGCCACTGATCCTATGCGCAGTGATTTTTCTAGGCCACGTTTGGAAGGCCCCCTGAAGTCCAAATCAGGTGAAAAATAGCTCATTGGAAATCTTGGTGAGTCTACTTTCTGAAACAACTTGAATTTCTGGATTTGGAGTCCATTTGCCCCTCCAAAAATGGAATCTCCGAAGACTGCTTCTGTGTGGCAAAAAAGTGGCAGAAAGGGCAGTTTTTAGGTGTTTTTTGCCCTTTTGGAGACCCAGAACTAGTCCAAAATTATCAACCATTTCTGAGCATGCATATTTTTTCATGCTGATTCCAAAAATGTAAACCTTTTATCAAATGGATGCCCCCAACAAAAGTGCAACGCCACCTGCTGAAAAAACCTATTTTTTACTTCAAAAATTTCAAAAATGAGAAAAAATGCTCCAAATTTCTTGAAAATTGGCATGAGTGATCCTTTTTAGATTCTTTGCTGGGCCAACAATGCTTCAGCCAAGATCTTGATCTTATCTTGCTCTTTTTTGCTTCTCAATTCTCTTTCTAGCTTAGCCTTTAACCTCTTCACCTTGTTTTGCAAATTTTGTTCCGAGTTAGGTAGTGATAGGCCATATGGTGCAACATTTTCTTCTCTTTGTTGGCTCTCTCAAGAGATTTCTTCAGGTGAATGTTTTCCCTCTCTAACAATGATTCCCAATCAGCCTCAATTTCTTTCTCAAGGGATGTCATTTTGATTTTTCTTCTCATTGCCACTTGCCTATTTTCTCTAATTGTTTGCAGCTCTATAATAGCTTGCTTGTCTTCCAGTTTCTTGTTCTCTTGCTCAAGAAAATTGATAATCCAGCTGGTCTTCTCAGGATCAAGAGATAAGTCTTGTATTTTAGCCTCATTTTCTTTGATAATCATGTTTTGAGCTTTGAGAACCCAAATCAGTGACATCCTCCTCAACCAAGACAAAATCCCTATCTTGCCCTTTAGTAGGGCCGTCCTCATGCATCTGTTGCTTTTCTTTGTCTCTACCCTATACCTGTTCAACTAGAGAAGAGGGAAAAGCCCCTTTCACCCTCAGTGAGGATAGCATTTTCCTGTGGTTCGGTGGAGAAAACGAGACCCCTTCCACCTCTGGTGGAGATAGTACTCGCCTGGCAGTAGCAAAAAGGTCTCGTAGTACCTCTCTCATAGGTGAAAAACACTGGTACACCTGTAGTTTTAGTCTCATGAACATTTGGTTGTCTTGAAGGCCCTCCTTCCTCTTGAGGCACTGATGGAATCACTTTAGGCCTTTGAAAATCTCATGTGCAATGAAGGTATCCCATGGTATGTTCAGCAAGCTTAGCTGATGCAAGACAACAATTTTAATCAGTGAGAAGTTGTAAATGTTGTTGAACTACTGAGGAAAAGGTTTCCTTTGCACATAGGAACCATCTTCTCAATATTCCTGCATATAAAGTATGGGAGGTTCATCATCCTCACTCTTGTGAAATGCATCAACAATCTGACATGATATGTATATAGGCGGGAAAACCTCCCTTCACAAGTAAAATACTTGATGATGAGTTTCATGAGAGGAGCATAGATGTTCTGCAAATATTTGAAAGGAAAAATACTACTGATCTGCTTGTGATATCTAGCCCTAATGTAAGGCTCATAATGTTCTCTACCCACATGTTGCCCCTTATTCCATTGTTCACCTACATTAGGAATGCCTGTTGCTGTTGCAATGGTTTCAGGTGTCAAGGTGAAAGAGACACCAGCAAGGTTGACCTGGCCACTGTGAAGATGAAGAAAAAACAACCTAGCAAGCCCATAATGATATTTCACCCTCCCTACCATTTCACAAAACTGATAACAAGACTGGTGTTTAAAGCAAGTTACAGCAAGAGGGCAAGCAAGTAATTCTGTGAGAGTGGTGGGCTCCTCCCAAATGATCTTTCCTCGTTTATGTGGCTTTCTTGGTACATGAGCTTCTCGGGAAGAATCACTGAGAGTTCCTCTTCCATCTCATAGTCTGAATCTGTCCCCATGCTTATGAATTTGAAGTGAAAGCTGATGAGTATGAAGAGATTTTAAAATATGAGGGTGAATAATGTGTATAGGAAGTGAGTGTTGGTTTCTTTTTGGGAATGAGGGAAATGACTGGTACTATGATTGTGGAATGAAGGGTTTGGTAATGAAGTGAATGTAGTGAAGGAATAAGATGTGGGAATTAGGTTTTGGGAATAGGGTATAAGGTTAGGGTTTGGTAGATGGGAGTGGGGTTTGGGGAGTGAGTGTTGATGATTTTGGGAAAGGGAAAGGGATTTAGAGAAAATAGTTTAAGGGAATAAGGTGTAGGAAAATAATATAAGGGAATAGAAACATCAAAAAACAATACCCTTTGCAAATCTATGAGACAATTTGGAGGATATCTAGGGTTTAGTTTTTGAGACATGAAAATCACCACAACTAATGAAAAACTCCTTGCTAAACAAGATGAGAAGCTTTACTTACTTTATGAGAGGTCAATTAAAGAATTTGAAGCAAAGTAAGGTGACTTGAGTCGTTTTGATGCTGAATGGACATGTGTGCAGTGCACTTTGTATGTGTAGCGACAGACCAATTTACAGTGGAAAACCTGTGCAAGGTGCGTAGGGCCAAAGCCTAGTTGCGCAGTGCCGGCAAAATTTTGGGATTTTTCCTCTATTTTTTCCTCTTTCTTCAAAAACACGATTTTTATGCCTTTATCTCATTCACTTGCAACAATGAAGACTCAAACATATGGTTTGGTTTTTATATTCCCTTGCTTTTAATTTTTCATTAACCAAACCCGCTTTTTCTAATGTTTTGCTAGCTTTTTCACAAATGCCCTATTTCACTTTATCTCTGACTTTTGCCTTTTGTAGGTGGACTTTTGCATTGTTTTCTTGCATGGCAGGAGTTGGCTTTGTTACCAGGTCACCAGGAGAAACTATTGAATACATATTACATATAGAAACATTGAAATTACATGAAATTTTTACAATAATGGAAAAAACCCAGTTTTCACCTCAACATAGAGTTTTGAGGTAAAAAGAGTTATTGAGCATAACATAAGTAAAATTTATGATTTTATAAGTTTATTAATCCTCCTCATGTGTATGCTGACCTTTTATTCAGTTTTGGATGACCATGATGACAAACCCCAGACCTAGTGAGACTAAAACCCTAAAATTGATTTTTGTAAATAAAATGAAACATGATGACAATTAATGACCTAAAAAATGTGGAAATAGGCTAGCAGGTGAATGTCATGAGGGAAATTGACATGAAGCCACTACCATCAGTTGATCCATGACATAATGGAATGCCACTGATTGGATGGGACACCTAATATGCATGCAAAAGAGTAATTTGATCACTTATGGAAGTGTGAAGATGCTGACACTAACAATCTATCATATAGATATGTATTAGACTCATTCCCAAAGTTTTATGCATTTTTGCACTAGTGTCGCCACTGTCATCACAAACTATATATTAAGTGTTACACTTGGAGGAAAGTGTTGTGTTTCTGTCACATCAATGGGATCATGTTGATTCTAGGTATTAATTGATCAATGTTGTGTCATAAAAATAATTGAGTGTGTGATCATGCTTACGTCTTATCTTGGTTTCATCTCTACCTCATTGATCCCACACTTAGTCCAATTATGGAAAACATTTTTCTCGATGAACTTAAACTCACTTAGTTTCCCTAAACTATGTATTGCGCAATGGAAAGCCTCAAGTTGATCCCTTGCTTCTTGGAACTGTGCAATGCATAGTTCTTTCCTCTAAGGATTGTGCATTACGCAACCTTAGTGCTCAACCATAGCCCCTTGATCTCCACAATTACACAGTTCATCCTCTTGGTCAACCTCCTTTTGTGCACTGCGCAATGACAATTAAATAATAAAAATCTCTCAGGATAACCAAAAATGTAGGCATATAGTCATAATAATATTCATCTATTAACCTACTTTTAAAAATAGCAATTTTATCCTTAATCTCATGAGCACATCAATAGAAATTAGAAGTGCATGCATGAAGGTCTCTTTTTGGTTGTCAAACAGAGCGTAGAATAGGGTTTTATGGGTAACAATTGGGACAATTTTGAGGCCTGAGAGTGCCCCAACCCTATTCAGTTGTGTTTCCTCACACAAGTGCAATTTACTAACATTTGCAAACAACAAAATCTTTGAGTTTATTTCCATCACTTATGTATTTGAATGTTGATCCCAAAGTTAGTACTTTGAGCCTTCTTTAGATGCCTCATGAAGATTATAGACCGAGCTTTCATGTAACATGCATGTATCCTCCACCTCTTGAATTGTTATTTGAACCCAGCCACTTCTGTAGCCATTTCTCCATTTCTGGCCACCAATGTTATATTCTGAGATTTCAAAATTTGGTCCAGAACTTCCAATTCCTTAATCTTTTGCTTCAACCTCAATATTTTTTCTTTCTTAGTATTTTTAATGACGTGAGAAAGTGCAATTGAGTCCTCTTGTTCCTCTAGTCCTAGTTTTCAACTACTAGCAGAAGTTTCCAAGTTGGCTTCGAAATCCACCAAGAGAGAGAGGTTCTATTTCTCATCTACAGTCCTCTTCTTCGACATCCTATCACTGACCATGCCTTTTCCTTATTCATTCATAGACACATCCTCTTCCTGCTCTTGGAGCGAAGTATGATCTTCCTTTGGTGTCTCTGATTCAATAATGACCTCAATATCAATTAAGGCTTCTGCGATGGGTGTTTTCCCATGAGAAGAGGCATGCCTACTTCTAAGCGACCCTCTAGTTATTCTATAGGATGGTTCTAGCACCACATCCTTGAATGACATGTTCTACCTTTTTCTCTTCAGTTTTTCTTCTTGTTGCTTACCCTTCTTAGGTCGATTAGTCTTATACCCATATTTGGACCCTTTAACCTTCATTGTAGATCCTGCCTTACTTTGATTTTGAACATTAATACCCCACCTTATATTACCAAATTGATGTGCTACAAGAAACTCATCCATGTAGAACTCTTATTTTTCAATTCTTCATTAACAAGTATCTTGATGAGTCCATAATGACAAATTTTATACTCAATTTGATTTTTAGGACTCTTTTGAACTCCTCTAGCCTTTTTTTCCAAACTTTTAAGTATGAAGCAAGGAAAATTGATTAACCGACCTGACTCAAAATGTAATAAAAGTCGAATATGATATAAGAATGTGTAGGAGTATCTCTCCTCATATGTTAGAAACTTTTGTAGAATATAAAGGAGGTTCCTCTATGTTTTAAAAATGCAGCTCCTTGGGACTCCATTCTTCTAGTTAATACTATAATAGTCCCTGTCAAGAAATTGTTTCCAAATCCCCTATTTTAGATTTCCCTTTTTAAACCATAGCTCTCTAGTCGTTGGAAATTATATGGCTTACGAAACATATTGTTATGTTAATTCAAATTTTAATGTACCAATGGTAACAATTTTACCTTCAAAATCCTATGAAAATACCTGAGTAATAGCAGCATCAAACCCATTAAATTTGTGCAGGAAAGGAAGCCATTCATCCTCCTGCAATATAGGGAGACTAGATTCATATTCCACAAGCCCTTCGACCTTTTTAACTGAAGATAGTTTCATCCTTACGGGCGCCATATTTTCTACAACACCAACAATGTAAGCACTCTACAAGGAAATTGCATGATTCAAGTGGATATTGGTGACAACTCACCTATTCCACTTGGACCCTGTTACACAACGTTTTGTCATTGTCCTTGTACTCCCCGTTATTTGATCCTAGAGGATCTCTACAGTGACCTTCATGTGTTTCCCTGTCATGAAGAACATATCCTTACAACCCTCTTCACCTACAGAACATTTCCCTCTTACATCATTTCCCAAGAATATTCCTTCAAACTCAATTTTCAAGACCAACGCTAGTACTTAGTTTCTTCTGTAAGTTGATTTACAGAGTCTAGCACTGGGCCTAGCAGTGAATGGAGCTGGTAAGCCATTCATGACCCGCGCTGACCCTCTTTTGGAAAGTTTTTAAAAATGGAGCTGAAGCTTCCAGGTGTAGAAGCTTCGTGAACGAAAGTCTGGTAAATGGTTAAGCAAGATAGAGCCGAGAGAGACTCTTTGGGCTCTTTTTCCCCTATTAAAATTGAACAAACCAAAAGAGATAAGACCTGTCCCATCATAAGAGGATCCATTTCCCCTCTATCAAAGATATATAAACTTGTCCTTTTCCAACCTCAACTAGCTAATCAAACAGCTAAAATGATCTGCAAATCTTGATAGTCATCTTAAGAACCTTATCCTTCTAGTTTGTGTGTGAAGGGAGAATAAGATTATAGTTTTTTTTTGGTTTGGAGCAAAGAGGAAGAGGCCTTGAGCTTCCATTTTTTTGAGGGTGAATCATGAGATTCTTGTAGTGGTGCTGGAACCCAGACACGTCAAATGAAACATGCAATGTCAAGGTTTCAGTTGTCTTTCTCTTTGAAGTTTATTTTAATACAACTAATGGTTTATTTCCTATATTGGGTGTAATATTAAATTTGATAGCTTAGAACTCCTTGACCTTTTAGGTAGATTGAATTGCAAAGACTGTGTTTTCTACAGGATCCAGATGATCCTATAGGAATTACAGTGACCTGGAAATCCTACAGGAAGCAATCCGAAGGCACATGATGGATTTGTTAGGTCCCTAAAATTCACCCTATGCATGATCTAGCACCTCACCTCATCCACCATCATCATCCTTGCACTCACCATTCAAAACAAAAAAAATCAGTTTCAACAATTTTTGCTTGTCTTAGAAGAAAAAAGGGAAATAGAGAGTAGTAAGAGCATTACCTGAGTATCCTTTTCTCTCCACACTTCTACTTCTTTCCATCCATGTCACCATACTAACAGCCCCAACAAGAAAATGATTAAAAAGTTCTTAGGGAGAAGCAGCTAGAGGACATCAAGTAGCAGCCTATCCCACAGAATGCCAATCACACCAGCAACATGCCTTCACTAGGATAATCTAGGAGCTCCACAGCAGCAACATCAGATCTTTAGCCACAGATACTTGCAAAAGAAAAGAAACCATTAGCAGACAACAAGAGGAGGAAGAAGAATGGCATGCAACAAATATACAACACAACACCTCTAGTCTTCGACAACTGTAGCATAGCATTGAAACCATAGGTAAGTATCCCACTCGCTCACTCATATGCATCATGTACTAAAAAATTGTAAGGGTTAAGAGATAGTTAATTTATAAGTGAAAAGGTGGCCAGTTAACTTGGCCTCCTTCATTCAGTCAACACATGCACAACTGGGTGTCCTCTCACACGTGGCTACAGTCAACTAAAATACAGAGAAGTAATACAAAAATTGGTTAAACTACGGATCTACGAGGTGGGAGCTGATTACGAGGAGTGGGAAATGATGAGGTGGTAGTGGGGACCAATAGTCCAAAAATGGCAACGTACCTTTGTTGCCAGCATACCACCTCACCCAAAATCACCATAAGAGGAAATAAAACATCATTCCCATGCAGTCATGTGTTTCACCTCCTCAAAACTCCCTCACTCAAGTCTCTCTCATAACCCAGGCCACCCACCGGAAACAAGGATCCATCGTTCTACACAGGAAATCCTACAGGAGCATGCACATGAATTCCTATGAGATATAGTCTACAGGATACACAAAGACTATCTATAGGATTGGCAGAGGAGAGTTCATAAGGGATATCACGAGAATTTCCCACTGTAACTAGTCTAAAGAGGTAGGCTCTAAAATTTCATCCTCCTTTGCAAGTAAATGAACCAGGGATACTCTAAAATTGAATGAATTTAGCAACTGTGTGAAGTGAATTAAATACAGAGTCAACTCGTTTTTGCTCCCGCATTTGAAAAATTGTGTCAACCCTCTCATTTTATCCTCAAGCTTCACCAGCAAAATGACAGGAGTGTTTAATAGGAGAGAGGCCACAAACAATGTGAACATCCAACAACACCCCCAGGTGCTTGAAATCTTTACAAGACACAACTGGTTGGTATTTTTCGAAAAATTCAGAGGGTATGATGATGAGGTGGCTCAATAATTTTCTCTCTCCCTCACTCCACATAGCAGAATCCATGCCATTGTTGTAGTAAGGGGCCTCACTATAGATCTCACCCTAGAGCTCATCAACATGGTCACCACACCTCCCCTAGGAATCCCATGGAGAAAAGAAGACAAAGGAGACAGCCAGGTGGCAAAAAGAAAATTCTTTTTAGAAGGTGAAGAACCCACCGAGGACAAAAATGGAGTAAGGAGGGAAAGTCTGCCATACCCATGGAGTGATGTAGGCTACCAACTCATCAAATACATCTCATGAGAGGGTATATATAGTGTTTTCTATGGCTATCATTTTAGGATCCTTGAGGAATTAATATTTGGGGCAGAAACACCACCTCACCAAAGACTCAACATACCATATTTCTTGTTGCAATCACTCATAGACTCAAGCATCAAAGTGAAGCAGGGGAATTCCCAACAATTGGCTCACAATGGGTTGATTAGGATCCTCATTGATGATGCCCTCCAAAACCTTAGAACCCCTATAACATGGTTAGTTTTCAGAGACTTGCAAGCAGAAGATGACATCAAAACCCTCACTTATGATGTTAGTCCTACTGCCAGTGAAGAGGAGGTAAAACACGAAGAGGAAGATACAAAGCAAGATAAGGATGAGATGGATGAAGAAGGAGCTGACACAGAGAAACATGATGAAGCCTACTAAGGATATAATGATTTGTTGTTTTGTAGTCACTTCATGATTGATTAATGTTATGCCAAGTGTTTAAGTCTTTTTCATGGTTTCTAAATGTCGAAGTCACTTGTTGAGTCATGCTCAGTTCATAGTGATTTCATGAGCGCATTTCTTTACACAAGATTAAAAAGGCATAACACATTCCATCAAGACAATGCATGTGCAATGTTCAACCTATGTTGACAGTCAATGCACACTTTCAATTGATAGTCTCTCACTTTTGGTTGTGATTGTACTTCTATTTCAGTGAGTTTTTTCCAACTGTTGGTTTTTCACTTTCGCAAGTGTCTCTTTCATGTTTATGACTGCTTCTTTTCCTTCCTTTCACTTTAATAATTATTGTTTCATGTTATATTTTCTCTAACATGTGT
Organism: Pinus taeda; assembly: GCA_000404065.3. NCBI lineage: Eukaryota > Viridiplantae > Streptophyta > Pinopsida > Pinales > Pinaceae > Pinus > Pinus taeda. Next base: position 71,049 of record APFE031590556.1, on the reverse strand, counting down.
CCCTTTCAATGTTGTTCGCATTTGCAAGTGTCGTTTGCACTTTTCTCTTTGTTAGAAAGCTAATCCTCGGGATTAAGCTTGGGTCAGTTGGAGTAGTTATTAGAGTCCAAGAAGACCCAGAAACTAATTCAAATGTTTCCAGTATGTATTAATATGTACACGTTATACATAATTGATTGAGCTCAATTAATATACAGTTTATTTGCTTTGCAGTTTGTGTGTCTTAGAGTGGTATCAGAGCGGAGGTTTATCCATTTTGTTAATTGATTTCAGCCACTTGTTTTGTGGCCTTCCTAGGTGCCCCTCTTTTCTTTACGGAATTTAAAATTCTCTATGGCATTGTGAAAAGGATAGATGACTGATAATGTGTGGATAGCTTGGTGCATCTTTCAATTAAAAGGAGAAAAAAGCATGTGGAATATATGTTGAAGCAAGAAGAACAAGTTACTTGGAGAATTCTGTAATGGAGAAATAGTGTTGTGGCATAAAGAAAAGGTATCAATTATGATTTTTTATCGAATGATTTTTTTTATTAATGTTCAAGTAAAAACTAAGAGTGGCATAGAGGCATGGTGATAAAAAAAAATTGTCTCAGCCAAGAGTTGACTATCTCTTAGAAATGGTTTTTAAGGACAACCACAAACCAATATGTGAGAACTCAAGGTCTCAACCAACACCAACTCTGGAACCTTCATTGTAGTTCTTAGAACAACCAAAAATGTGGTTTTAAGGTGACCACAAACTTTGGAACGATCACAACAGTTCCTCTAACAATTCCAAATATGGAAGTGCTTGTTCACAAAAAAAATTGAAGTCTCACAACTTTGGCTCTAACTGGTACAGGTTATGGCTCAGGATTAATGTAGATCTCTGACTCAGGCTCGCTTGACATCTCGAACAAGCTTGACATCTCAAACTCGAACTTGTAGCAGACCATCAACAATTCCCCCCTTGTCAGATACAAGGTGAGACATATTCTTCATCACTGCAAGGTTGGTCATCACTCTAGAATATATCCTTCAGTATGAATTGTAAAAATATTCTTGGTTGCTTTCATCCAATCCCAAGAAGCAATCGAAATTTAGTTTCTCTTTTGTAGTAGTATTCTTTCTGGAACATATATTTGTATGATGATTGTGCTTTACACAATGCTCACATGGGTGAAGATCAAAACATTTATCTTTCACATGTCCAACTCTATTTCACTGTTGGCATCTATCAAATTGTTCTGGACCAACACCATCCATATATCCAACACTTCATAATTGTATAGGTTTAACAAAATCTAGAATGTGAAAAGATACATCCAAGAAATTATATCCCAAACCAATTATGTGTTTATTATGAGTAATCTCTTCCCACTGTATTTTAAATTTTTTGGTAGTGACGAGCTTCAGATATGCATGTTAATGAATCTCGCATATACTTGTCTAAAGATGATTTTCTGATGCACCCAAATTTTCTCCTGAAATCACTTCATTACTCTGAAAAGTGGTGGAAATATTTCAGGACAAGTTTCTTTTAATTTGAAATAAGTTTTAAAACTTGAAGAGAAAAATAATGTGGTTAATTCTGAAATTAATTAACTTGGAGTTAAAAGTGGTGGAAATATTTCAAGACATGTTTGTTTTGATTTGAAATCAGTTTTAAAACTTGAAGAGAAAAGGAAAAAGGGACCAATGATATTTGAACTTAGTTCTCCATTGGATTATTTTCGAAGCTCGCCATCAAATCACTAAGCCAGTTTTTATTTAAAACAAAAGGAGAAAGGGATTTATATTTTATTTTAGAGGACTACTTCACATATTTGAAAATTTGAAAAGGATTTGTTTTAAGAATTTATTTCATTACAAAACAATTATGACTTCAATAGTTTCAATAGTTGGAGTTGTCCTTAGTGGAAAGGAGAAATATTAAGAGTGGTTTGAGTGTTTATAAAATTGGAGTATTTGGGATGCATGAACGCACAATGAAATTGAACTTGTAAAGAAGGTAGTGTGGTTAGAAAAGATCATATAGTTACATGGTGTATTAAAGGTCACAAGTTCAAATCTTTGTGCTGGATAATTTTTTACAAAACAAAAATGGAAGTTAATTTTGGAGGTTGTGATACTCACTACAATGGTTTTTTTGCAAGGATGACATTTTGCTTGCAGCAATATGATGATTTTTTTGTTGAAATTATTATGTTGAAAATGGGTGCATTTTTGGTTGAACCCAACACCCGGTTAAATCATTGTAAATTGATTTGTATTGGGTGCATTTTAGGTTGTAGCTGACACCCCTTTTTAAAAGTTGATTGCCTGAGAAAATGGCCAAACTCGATGATTTGTTAAAGTTATTGAACAAATTAATGTCGTCTACTATTCATAATCATTTCCAAGTCAACAAGGACATGCTCTTTTACATCTAAGCATGTTTCCAAAATGCTAAAAGAAAAATTGAATTCTTGAACCTAGAGTCCTAGTTTAAGCGAGATGAACTACATGAATTAGAAAAGAAGGATTCTAAACCTGCTCTTGTTCAGAACAACAATTTTTTTGAGCTTGATCGTCAGTCAGAAAAGTACTAGAGTAATGAAATGATTTCAAGAGAAAATTTGGGTGCAACGGAAAGTCATGTTCAGATAAGTGTATGCGAGAGTCATTTGCATACAAATGATGAGCCTCATCATTGGGTAATTATATGGGCCTTAATTCACCTCCTAGCTTAGTGAAACAACTATTCTCATAAATTATTACATACTTTTGTTTATGAGATGAGTTAGAGTTGGATATTTTGCTTTGTGGTCTCATGTGCATTTAATGCAGGATTAAAGGATAAAAGCAAGTTAATTTTGGGAAAGACCAAGGTCAAAACTCGAATGGGACAAGTTTAGGGATTATAGGAGGTAAATCCTCCTCATTTACTACCCCTCCATTTGAATATTCCTCCATCAGCTTGGAGTGAAAACAACCAAATCATGAGGAATAGCAGGCAATCGAGCAAGTGAAAGACAAAGCACCAGTTTATCTCGAGTTTCGGAGCCGAGCCTCCATAATTTTAAGGAAGTCGTTGGAGACTTGAGATGTATAAATAGAGAGGCATTGGACCTCAATAGGATTCATATTTTTTATTGTAAAACTCTAGTCTATTTTCGAGCTACAATACTTGTGACAGTTTTTTATGTAATCCATTCTTTTGGTAATAAGAATGAGTTTTATTTTGAGCCAGCACTGAGTTAAATGAGAGGGTTGAAGCTCTTGGGTTAGGGCCCAACCCTAGTAGCCTAGGCTTCTCTTTATTGTACATGTATGCTAGTATAGATTCATAGCTTAATTGTTTATTTTCTTAGTAGATGCATTTCCATTACAACAATATAGATTAGATTGGTTGTGTGATAGTTTGCTTCCATTTGTGTCTTCTCTCAAGTAGCAGGTTAGCAAGGATAAAAAGGATCACCACAAGGTTTTCAGTAGGTGTCTCGGCCTCACTTCCTTGCTATGGGACCATGACTTGAGGAAGGGACCCTTCAGCAGCCCCAAAAATGCAGACTTCTAGTTCTTGTATGAGCTTTGGAGTTTGTTGTCTTTGATTCAGTATTTGGTTCATGTTGCAAGGTAGATTTCATTGTCATATTTTTCCATCTCCATTTCTACAATAAGATCTCTCTCATGCTTTCATTCCCTTCAGCGACTTTCTTTATGCATAACATAGGAAATTGATTCATGCTTTTCTAGTTTATGAAAATGTATCTTGTTGCATAGTTCTTTGAAGACACACACATTTTAAGAAAAGCAGCTACTTCAGGAGGAGACCTAGACTTCATCACTAGCAACTGCCTTCCACTTCATCACCTTATCCATCTCTTGTTTCACCATCACCCTCACTAGTTTTTCATCATTTTCTATTGAAATTCCCCTAGATACATTGAGCGAATCTAGCCATCTCTTATCTTGGATATTGACTCTTGAGTGCTCCTAGACATTATAACACCACATTCCACTCATCACACACCTTTCCCCAGCTTCCCAACACCTCCAAAACCTCACAATTATCTCTTGGCCGTATCCTGTAGGTTTCCTGTAATTCCTATAGGATCATCCTGTAGGTTTCTAGTACTTCTTGTAGGTTTTCCTGAAACGACCTGTTTTGAGGCCAAATTGATGAGAAACCTCTAAGAAGTCACAAACATCCTCCTAGGACCCCTCCAAACCATCCAACCACTTCATAAACCTTCTAGCCATCCTCAAGAACCTTCCATCCACCTGTCACAACCACAAGAACAATTAGTTTGCATACTTGATTTTGCCTAAAAAACTCAAAAAAGTGAAAAGATATTTAGTTTAGTTTTTTGCTTGCACATTAGTATGGTTTGATGCTTTTTACTTCTGCAACTTAGATAGTAGCATTTTTTAAGTGTTGATTTAGAAATTCTGCTTAGCGTCGCTGCTTAAATAGTTAATTAGGGTATGGTGTGATTTAGCATTACATGTTGTTTTTTTATTACTGCAGTAGAGTAGCTCTCTTAGAGTAGAATTTCCCTTCTTCCATCAAAGAATCAAGCTTCTTCTGACTCTATAGAAGTGTGACTTGGAACCCCAGTGGTCTCTCGGCAGATGAACAGTAACAAGAGGTAGGACCATCACTTTTACTTGTGCATACAACACTTTCAACTCGAATTTTGTAGGAACACCGGGTTGATAATTAAAGTTGGTAGCCCAGGAGTTGCAACATCCTTGCTGCAATACTAAGCCTCATCAACAGATGTGAATCTTTTCATTACCAAAAATTCTATAAGACAGTGGGAAGATATTACTTATAATAAACAGATAACTGGTTTAGGATATAATGTCTTGGATGTATCTTTTCACATTCCAGATTTTTCTAAACCTATATAATTCCAAAGTCTTGAATTTTTGGATGGTGTTATTCCAAAACAGTTTGATGGATGCCAACAGTGTAATAGAGTTGGATATGTGAAAGATAAATTTTTTGATCTTCACCCATGTGAGCATTGTGGAAAGCGCAATCACCATACAAATAGATGTTCCAAAAAGAAGACTATTGCAAGAGAGCAACTAAATTTCAAATGGATTGATTCTTGGGATTGGAAGAAAACAACCAAGAATATTCACAATTCATACCGAAGGATATGTTCAAGAGTGATGACCAAAATTGCAATGATGAAGAATACTTATCACCCTGTATCTGACAAGGGGGGAATTATTGATGGTTTGCTAGAGGTTCAAGTTCAAGATGTCAAGTTCATTTGAGATGTAAAGCGAGTCTGAGTCAGAGATCTACATTGAGCTTAAGCCACAACCTATACCAATTAGAGCTAGAGTTGTGAGACTTTGGTTTTTGTTTGTGAACGAGCACTTCCATATTTGGAATTGTTAGAGGAACTTTTGTGATTGTTCCAGAGTTTGTCGTCACCTTGAGATTCTGAGAACTGCTATGAAGGTTCTAGAGTTGGTCTTGTCTAAGACCTTGCGTTCTCCCATATTGGTTTGTGGTCATCCTTAAAAACCATTTCTCAGAGACATTCATCTCTTGGCTGAGATGAATATTCTGCATTTTGAGCTCTCTTTCTTGGACTTTGGTACATCCCTTCGGATTAAGTGGGGGATGTTAGACATCTAATCCTCAGGATTAAGGTTGGGCCAGTTTGAGTAGTTATTGGAGTCCAAGAAGACCCAAAAACTAATTCATCTATTTCCTATATGTATTAATATATACACATTGTACATCATTGATTGAGATCAATTAATATACAATTTATTTGGTTTCTAGTTCGTGTTCCTTACACTCTTACTATCGCAAGTCTCATCGTTCGAACATGGGAAGTGTCACACGATGTAAAAGAAGATTCAAAATTTAATTTCAAGAGGAAACTTTGTTACCAATGGGTCCTATCTATCATATAGACATGTATTAGACTCATTCCCAAAGTTTTATGCATTGTTACACTAGTGTCACCACTGTCATCACAAACTATATATTAAGTGTTGCACTTGGAGGAAAGTGTTTTGTTTCTATGACATCAATGGGATCATGTTAATTCTAGATGTTAATTGATCAATGTTGTGTCATAAAAAAAATTGGGTGTGTGATCATGCTTACGTCTTATCCTGGTTTCATCTCTAACTCATTGATCCCACACTTAGTCAAATTATGGAAAACATTTTGCTCGATCAACTTAAACACACTTATCTTCCCTAAACTATGTATTGCACAGTGGAAAGCCTCAAGTTGATCCCTTTCTTCTTGGAACTATGCAATGCACAGTCCTTTCCTCTAAGGATTGTGCATTACACAACCTTAGTGCTCAACCAAAGCCCCTTGATCTTCACAATTACATAGTTCATCCTCCTGGCCAGCCTCCTTTTGCGCACTGCACAGTGACAATTAAATAATAAAAATCTCTCAGGATAACCAAATATGTAGGCATATAATCATAATAATATTCTTCTATTAACCTAATTTTAAAAATGGCAAGTTCATCCTTAATCTCATAAACACATCAATAGAAATTAGAAGTGCATGCATGAAGGTCTCTTTTTGGTTGTCAAATAGAGGGTAGAATAGGGTTGTATAGGAAACAATTGGGACACTTTTGAGGCTTGACAGCCCCCCAACCCTATTCGGTTGTGTTTCCTCACACAAGTGCAATTTACTAACCTTTGCAAACAACAAAATCTTTGAGTTTATTTCCATCACTTATGTATTTGAATGTTGATCCCAGAGTTAGTACTTTGAGCCTTCTTCAGATGCCTCATGAAGATTCTAGACCGAGCTTTCATGTAAATTGTGTGTATCCTCCACCTTCTAACTTGTTATTTCAACCCAGCCACTTCTTCAACCATCTCTCCATTTCAGGCCACCAACGTTATATTTTGAGATTTCAAAAATTGGTCAAGAACTTCCAATTCCTTAATCTTTTGCTTCAACCAAAAGATTTGTTATTTCTTAGTATTTTTAATGACGTGAGAAAGTGCAATTGAGTCCTCTTGTTCCTCTCGTCCCAGTTTTCAACTACTAGCAGAAGTTTCCAAGTTGGCTTCTACATCCACCAAGAGAGAGAGGTTCTATTTCTCATCTGCAGTCCTCTTCTTCGACATCATATCACTGACCAAGCCTTTTCCTTATTCATTCACAGACACATCCTCTTCCTGCTCTTGGAGCGAAGTATGATCTACTTTGGTGACTCTGATTCAATAATGACCTCAATATCAATAAAGGCTTCTACAATGGGTGCTTTCCCATGAGAAGAGGCATGCCTACTTCTAAGCGAACCTCTAGTTATTCTACATGCTGGTTCTAGCACCACATCCTTGAATGACATGTTCTTCCTTTTTCTCTTCAGTTTTTCTTCTTGTTGCTTACCCTTCTCAGGTCAATTAGTCATATACCTAGATTTCGACCCTTTAACCTTCAATGTAGGTCCTCTCTTACTTTGATTTTGAACATTAATACCCCACCTTATATTACCAAATATATGTGCTACAAGAAACTCATCACATGTAGAACTCTTATTTTTCAATTCTTCACTAACAAGTATCTTGATGAGTCCATAATGAAAAATTTTATACTCAATTTTATTTTCACGATTCTTCTGAACTCCTCTAGCATTTTTTTCCAAACTTTTATGTATGAAGTAGGGAAAATTGATTAACCAACTTGACTCAAAATGTAATAAAAGTCGAATATGATATAAGAATGTGTAGGAGTATCTCTCCTCATAGGTTAGAAACTTTTGTAGAATATAAATGAGGTTCCTCCATGTTTTAACAATGCAACTCCTTGGGACTCCATTCTTATAGTTAATACTATAATATTCCCTGTCAAGAGACTATTTCCAAATCCCCTATTTTAGTTTTCCCCTTTTAAACCATAGCTTTCTAGTAGTTGGCAATTATATGGCTTATGAAATAAATTGTTATGTTAATTCAAATTTTAATGTACCAATGGTAACAATTTTACCATCAAGCTCCTATGAAAATACCTGAGTAATAGCAGCGTCAAACCCATTAAATTTGTGCAAGAAAGGAATCCATCCATCCTCCTGCAATATAGGGAGACTAAATTCATATTCCACAAGACCTTTGACCTCTTTAACTGAAGACAGTTTCATCCTTACGGGTGCCATATTTTCTACAACACCAACAATGTAAGCACTCTACAAGGAAATTACATGATCCAAGTGGATATTAGTGACAACCCACCTATTCCACAACATTTTGTCACTGTCCCCGTACTCTCCATCCGTTGATCCTGGAGGACCTCTACAGTGACCCTCATGTGTTTCCCTGTCATGAAGAACATTTCCTTACATCCCTCTTCACATGTAGAACATTTCCTTCTTACATCATTTCCCAATAATATTCCTTCAAACTCAGTTTTCACGACCGATGTTAGTACTCAGTTTCTTCCCTAAGTTGATTTGCAGAGTCTAACACTGGGCCTAGTGCTGAATGGAGCTAGTAAGCCATTCATGACCCACGCTGACCCTCTTTTGGAAAGTTTTTAAAAATGGATCTAAAGCTTCCAGGTCTAGAAGCTTTGTGAACGGAAGTCTGGTAAATGGTTAAGCAAGATAGAGCCGAGAGAGACTCTTTGGGCTCTTTTACCCTATTCAAATTAAAAAAACCAAAAGAGAGAAGACCTCTCCCATCATAAGAGGATCCATTTCCCCTCTATCAAAGTTATATAAACTTGTCCTTTTCCAACCTCAACTAGCTAATGAAACGGCTAAAATAATATACAAATCTTGATAGTCATCTTGAGAACCTTAGCCTTCTAGTTTGTGTGTGAAGGGAGAATAAGGTTGTAGTTTTTTTTGGTTTGGAGCAAAGAGGAAGAGGCCTTGAACTTCCATTTTTTTTAGGGTGAATCATGAGATTCTTGTAGTGGTGCTGGAACCCAGACACGTCAAATGAAACCTGGAACATCAAGGTTTCAGTTGTATTTCTCTTTGAAGTTTATTTTAACACAAATAATGGTTTATTTCCTATATTGGGTGTAATATTACATTTGATAGCTTGGAACTCCTTGACATTTTAAGTAGATTGAATTCGATTTTATTCTATCATGTTTGTTGTTGTTTCTTGCATGTTTGTTTTAGGTATTTGAATGAAAGGAACAAAAGGAAGATGGAGCAAGGAAGCAAGAACACCATCAAGTGGATTAGTGTTGTAAGAGGTATGCCCTCTTATTTGATTCTAATCTAAGGAAATTTACATTACATTGTCTTGTTTGTGACTAGACCCACTCTCTTGGGCTAGAGGGATCGTCAATGTCCACAAAGAGAATACTCCTACTGTGATGTAGGTAATGTTCCATCTGCGGATAGAGACAACCCCTCTAGCCCTAGAGTGGGTCTAGTCACAGCAAGACAAAAGAACAACTAATTTCCTTAAACAGTCATTGTTGAAAGAACCTACCTCAAACTGGTGTTCGATGGAGCTTTCATTCCACTGCTTCAGCTATCATTTCCAACACAAGAGAACAACATAACACATGATAGAGTACAACAATGAACTATTCACTTAGAGAGTCAAGGAACCATAAGCTATCAATTATATTTTAGACCTGACATAGGAAATCACCATTGATTGTATTAAAATGAGCAAAAGCAAAGCTTACAACCAAACCTTGACGTCGCAAGCTTCCTCGAAGGGTCCAGTCAGTATGTCTCTTCAAGCGTTCACTCTAGAAAAGGGTCTCCCAAAAGGCTGATTACTCTCTCTTTCGCTCAAAAGCACTAGTACAAGGCTAAGGAAATCCACAACCAGTTGCTAGACTATCAATAATTCACACTACAAACCATCAATCTCACACCAAAACTAGCTAATTTGCTCAATACCAAAAAAACTAGCTGATCATGGTAATAGGAAATGCTTTTATAAGAGGAGGAGCCTTCATAAATGAGGGAGAGGGAGCTTATCCCCAAGGGAGGTTTCTCAAAAGGTAGAACCACCATCCCAGAGGAGGAAAACCGAACTTCCTTGACCCAACAACTAGTTTCAGAACCACCTAGAAGCATTTTGTTTGAACTAATTCGCCATACTTGGATCGTCACGAGTCAAACACTAGGACTCATAGATGACATCGCAGGGCAAAAGTGTATTCAGAGCTATCGTCACAAGAAGGATATTGAAGACTTGTGACGAGCCCTAAAATCTGGTCGTCGCAGAGAACAGATGTACCCCTGCAACGATGTCGCGACGTTCTAGTTCATTACAAGAAATCGTCGTAGGCAGAATGAGGTTTACTTGCGATGATCTTGAAAAATGGGTAAAAAGGGTCAATCTTCAGGATTAAGGAGTATTTGTTAATCTTCTTGAATGATTGGGAAGATGTGGACACATTTGTTTGAGGTATGACACAGAGGAGATGTCGCTCAGGGACTAACTTTATCTAAGATCAGGGTATATGGGGCCAGTGACAAGTTATTGTGTAACAAATGCCCCCTAAAGCATGAAGGCCGAGAGAGTGGGAGAGGTGAAATTCTTTACAAAACCATAACCAAATTGGAACACCATCGTTGAGAACCTGTAGGCGCAAGTACAACTAATATTCCTGACAGTGAAAGAAATACTAGTCTAGGCATGGGTGCAGCCATCCAAAAGATAGATAGAATTGGTCTGTGGTATGGATGTAGCCATCCAGTCGATAAGACCATATAAAAATAGAGGTATGGTCGTAGCCATCCAGAAAGACTCAGGTATGGTCGCAGCCATCCAATCATAGAGTCATGTATACAATCACAAACCAATCCACGCAAACCGAACTTATGTAATCTTAGTCCAGGGTCTTGAATCCCAACCGATCATAGTACAATTTCAAATATGCGAATAGATGTGTTGAAGTTGAGCATACTATAAAATCGCTTGATTACCGGCCAATGATGTAAACCATTAACAAGCATGAGAGAGACCACCAGTAATGTCAATGGTTCTCAAGGTATTGTCAGTACAATCCACAAAGTGTGAAGAATGATCTGGAGTCGAACACTTGTGGAATTACCCGATCGAAGACCAATAATGCAAGCCTATCATCAAGTGTGAAGAACTTGCCATTGAGGCATGCAAGCTCCAAGGTACCCAAAATGAATCTCTAGATTAACATCTTGGATAAAGAGTTGATGTTGATAGGAAGTGACCCGTTGCAAGAGGGCCATAATGTTTCCCACATCAATGAGACGAG
>APFE031590556.1:26101-51075 GCA_000404065.3 Pinus taeda | reverse complement strand
AATAATTATTCAACTTGAGTTGGTATGGTTTTTTTTTCCCGAGGAAAAATCGTAACTTTTCATTATTTTGAAAAATTACATGTACTAGATGCCCTTGGCATATGCATATCTGTTGGCCAAAGCCGTTCAAGTAGTGATAAAAAAAATAAGTTATGGTCGAGGCCATTCAAAAAGAGCTAGTGTTTTATATAATTTACCACGCAGGGTATACTTGACATGTTTATAAACATAAATATAAAATATATATACATAAGTCAGCCTCGTGAAGCTGAAAAACTAATGATAATAACCAAAAAAAAATTAGGGCCTAGGATATGCCCTATCAATGTAGGGCCGATGATAGTATTGATATTTCTCTTCACCAAATTGTTCCTGTATCATCCACAAGCCTCTGCGATGTGTCGTAGCCTCCTTGGATAATTTTTCAATAGCCGAGTTACGTTCCCTATAAATATGTCGACAGGTAACAGAGTTAAATTGTGCTTTGAAAACTAGTATTTCATCCAATATATTTCTGAGTGAATGTGCATGACAAGTATTAATGTTATTGAACCAGTTTATGATGATTTTGGAATCAACAAAAATCTGTAAATTATTGCATGAGTGAGCCAATGCAAAATGCAAAAGATGCTTGAGGGTGATCAATTCAACATAATTGTTTGTTCTCTCTCCCAAACCCAATTGAATTTTGTAGTGATGGTGTTTAGATAGATGGAGTAAAATTCCACCTCCACACACCTGTGCTTCAGATGCACCATCAAAGTAAGCCCAAGGAGTAGTGAAATCAATCACTTCAGGGGATTTGAGTTGGTATGGGTTAGTGTCCTAATTCTTTGAATTTAATATTAACTATACTTTATAATTATATGTTTTATTATTATTTTTATTTAATAATTCAATATATTTGATTTGAGTTTTTCTTTTTGATGGGTTACTTGATTTTGATTTTTTTAATGTTCTTTATTTTTGCATTCTCTACCTTATTTATTCATGTGGATTTTAATTATATTTATTATTTTAATTATAAATCACACATGTATTTTCCAAATATCAACCCAAATTACTCAATGTTAGAATCCAAAGAATTGAATGAAACTAAATTTCATTATTATTATAAATAAAAAAAAAAAATTGTTACATTTACTAAAATATAAATAAAAAAAATATAACTTTCAATCCATTAAATTAAAAAAAAAACACATTAGCATTGTAGAACTTTTAAATTATAGTTAAATTCTATTAAGTCACTCTGCTAGGGCTTCAGGAACGGTTGGTGTTGAAAGGTTTGGAAATGCAGTGTTTGCAACGATGTGGAGCTCAGAGCTAGAGAGTTTCTCGATCCGAGTGAAACTAATCTTAGGGAAATCTTTTTATTTGTAGGTTTCAAACTCGAATCTTGTTTTCTTGCTAGTGAAAAGGTTAAAAAAAAATATATACATTCCTTATGAATGCTTCTGACTCATTCATGAAAGGAAGTAGCTTCAAGATCAAAATCCCATCAGTGAATACAACATTATGAAGAATGCCATGATTTACACTGTAGAAATAATTCGAGGTGGAGCCAAAGGGGGAAGTGCATCCACCTCAGCCCCACCAAGATCATTTAAAGATGTTCTAAAACCAAGGCTTCCTTCACCAAACTCTAAGGATCTTTTTGCATCTACATTTGTGGTGGAACAGTTAGTTGAAACCCCTTCTCTTGAGGTTAAAAATATTGCATGCAGTTTCATAACTGCAAATTATGAACAAAAAATGATTATTTGTCATTTCAATGGTTTTTTGCCTTCATCATCGACTCTTAAGGAGTCGGTTCGCCATAATTGGTCTCCAGATGTTGTGATAAATTTATGCTTAAAAGGATTTTTTATTGTTATTTTTCAGAAGTTAGAGGACCAACATAAGGTTTTTTTATCAAGGACCTTGGTTTTGGGGCCAATCTAGTCTCTCCCTTCAACCCTGGTTTATGAATTTTACTCCTCTATCTATCTCAAGTCTGGCAACTTTAATATGGGTGAGGTTTCCCAATATTCCCATTCATCTCACACATCCAACTATCTTAAAATATTTGGGAAATTTGTTAGGTCGTTTCATCAAAATTGACATGGAAATGATTATGAAAGGAATTCACACATTTATTCACATATGTGTTCAAGTGAACCTCAATAAAGGATCACTGAATAAAATCCTCCTTAATTGGGGAAATAGGGTCTATTCACAAGTAGTGGATTATGAAAATACAACTTTTCATTGTAGAAATTGCCAAAAATCTAGACACCTACATAATGTTTTCACACATTCACAAGGTACCTCTTAGTACCTTGAAGCTAAGAAGAAAAATCGTGGATGGCAAGATCCAAAAGGACCCAATGGTTCTAAGTCCACTGTAGCTCATGGGTCGGTAATCCTTAGAATCAAAATACTCTTGATGCTAGCACTACTCCTACAGAGCCAAGTTAGACTCATGATATGCCATCTTATCCATCAAGGGAGGAAGCTCACCCATCAATTAACACGTCACAAAATTCAATGATAATTTTGGCATCTATAAAGAGTGGAAAAAATGTACCCACAAATCAGACCATTCAGATAGTGACAAGGAGCCAACAAATATGTCAGATCACTTGGCAATGGAAACATCTTAAGGAAGGAAGTGGTTGTCTCACACAATCCCTCAGGTTGTATAGACATTCGAAAGAGGAAAGGAAAGAAATACAAGTCAATGTATAATCTTGAAGACTAAGTCCAGGAAGGGAAAACGTAATGTTGTTTCACTTGGATGCAAAAGTATTTTGGCCTTATTCTTATAGGACTTGTTGGCTATAAGGTAATAGCTAAAACACATTGACAACAACAAATGTAAAATAAGATACCACATATAGATAGTCCAAAAAAATTACAAGATCCCAAGAAACAAAATACATCCTACAACCATCCTTGATCAACAAAGTTACCAAGAGATGAAACACCTGGTCCATTTCCTAGTGGCAGAGGGGGACAAAAGGCTTCATGAACTTGCCCTTCCATATGTTCCATCCTTCCTTTGAGATGGTCCAACGTCTCCTGAATCCTTTCTTGGTTGTGACGTAGTGATACCGACTGATCCATCATGTGTCATTGATTATGTTGAAAGTCATTCATGAAAGAAATAATTTCATTTCATTCTTCATGCAAGTCTCGAGAAAGATACTCCGTAATCGCAATGACCTATTCAATCCGAATTTCTAGAGAATTCCACGGAGGGGGTAGCTCGTCCTAGAAAATGGGCTAGTCGTTGGCTAACCTCTTCCCCACAATCTTGATTTTTCGCACAATGGACTATTCCTTCGCCCCATGGCCTTACACCCCTGTGAATGTGTCCATGTTGGTGTTGCACGAGCCTTAGGGTAACTATCATGCATTACTAACCCAATGCCCTACACTCTGTGTACCGGGTTATAACAACATTAACAACTAGTAAATCACAAAGGTACCGACTAGTGAAGAATCAACCCTCCTCCACCAACCTTCTTGGGCTATAACAACTTTCAACCACACTAGAAACACACCACATCTAGAGGGTTGACCTAGTCCACTTGCCTCTAAGCATAAGATAGCTCCCAAACCCAATGAAAGGAGGAGAGACCCCGGTAGTGACGACCCAATTAACCACTAGAATTGTACTTTGATTGAGAAAAAAGACATTAACTAGAAGAGGGATACTTCCACTAACTTCAGACTCAACCTCAAATTCTAGGAAGCATACTGTTGCTCTAGTAAAAACACTAGAAGACCAAAAAAAGGGCAGAACTTGAGATAAAATTGGAGCTAGGCATGAGAATTTTACCAATGGGCTGGAAATATAAGAGACCTCGAGTGAAGTTGCCTTGGCATCTAGGCCCAACTATTGTCTTACTCGTACAATCGCAAAAAGCCAGCCCAATGTATGTTTAGGTCTTCATGAGCTCGGGTCACAAATCTTTATGTACTGAATTGCCATCGCGATGAAGACAAATCCATCAAGACCTGAAGCAACTACCTTCCTTGTTGTCACAATTTGGAAGGCCGAAAGATAGTGAGGATAGAGAGCCATCCTTCACTCCTAAAGAAACGTTTCTCACCAACTTCATAGCTGCCATTACCATGTGTGACCGACAACATCCTAAAAGAACGGAATTGCCCAATATACCACTAAAATATTTGAGAACTATTAGCTCTCACTTGTCACCAAAAACATCTTTGACACGCTTCATCGATGCATTTGCCATATAGATAAGGGAGTAAATGCCTTTTCATGCACTTCATTCCTTACCAAAATCACTCAATCGAGGGTACTACTTATCATTACTATTTATATAATATATTACAATAAAATATTATTATTACTATAAAATATTATTATGATAAATTTTTCATCAATAACTTTATCTATATTATTTTATGAATTCTATAACTAATATCAGATAGAATGATTTCCAATTTTAAATCACTTGTATGACCATGATGGTAAAAAGGGACCTTGCGTGACTATGAGGGTCTCGCGGGATGGCTTGTACTATTCCATACTGCTCCATTTCTGCATACTGCTCCATTTCTACAACTCTCAACACCGAACCACACAACCAAATATTTATTAATAAATTTCGGTATAGCCATGCTACATTTCCGGACGAGTGGTATCAAACTGGCAGCGAAATTTAGTGCACAAGGAATGAATCTCCACAACGCAATCTCTCGGACCTGCAGCTCCATTTCGATATTCAGGAACAACGTATAACGCACTTAATTGAAAACCCAAAGGAAATAAATCAATTCTCCACTTTTTCCCACTGTTATTATAATCAAACAATACAAAATTATTATCGGTACACAACATAAATTATCCATACAAACCAAGGAAAACAACAGAAACACATGCCACAAAGATTCAACTAAATTAAATAAATAATGTTATGCCTTCTCCTCTACGGCAATCGATCCTTAGACCTGCGTTCAAATTATTTAAAGAATGGATTAAATGATAGATTTCCACGCACATTGGAAGCGACGTGAACGGGTGGCAACGTCCCTGGTTTTTTTGGAACTTCCTGCTTGTCTCCCGGGTTGAAAATCGTGAAATCAGACACACAATTTGAATTCAGATATTGTAGTTTTAGTTTTGAAATTCTCACTGTCCGTATCCATTCATATCCCCGTCCCATTAATAATATATTATAACAAGATATTAATATTTTATAATAAAAAATTATAAATTTGTGTTCTTTTATAACTTTTCTATAAATTATTTTTCTTTTAAATATTCTTTTGGTGATGATTAACTTTATTTTCTCATATCCAAAAAGACACCTACTCAACCAAAAAACAATTTTCTTTTAATAATTTTTTTTAAGTAATTAGTTAACCTATTTTCTTATATTCAAAAAAAATTAACCCAATCAAACAAACAATTTTAAAAACAATACTCTAAGCCCAATTAATAAACTTTAATATCAAATATAATTAAATTATCTATATTATTTAATTAAATAAATATCATCTATAATAACTTCTCCTCATTATTACTATAATACTTATCATTATTTTCTTCATTTAAGAATCTAATGTATTTATCTTCTAGTTGCCTCTTCATCTTTAACCATTTTAATTTTATTAAAATTTATAATAACATTTTTATTATATCGTTTTTATAGTATTAATTAATAATAATTTTTTGTCCAAGGGTTTTTGGGATAGAGGGTGCTTTGTTAAAGACTCGTCCTTGATGTGAAGTAAATGGTGGAGGATTGATTGAAGATGTAGTCCAGCCAAACTTACAAAATATTTTTTATTTTTTATCTTTTACATTTTAATGTGTTAATTAATAATAATATTTTTTATATTAGATGAATGAACTTACTTGACACAGTTGATCCCAAATGATATCTAATATAATGACTTCTGAAACCCCAATACTTATTATTTATAAATCTTAAATAATAATATTTTTTTTCCTACTTAATAAATAGGTGAGTGTCCAGTCAAAAAACATTCATATCTCTCTCTCTCTCTCTCATCTCTACTGTTCTTTTCTATTATATATATATATATATATATATTATATATAAATTTTGTATGGTTTTATTTTTAAAATATATATATTTTCTAAATTTTAAAAATTTAAATATAGCCCATGGAGCATAGAGAAAATGATGATAGGTTATTATGTTAAGGCATTTTGTGGTGTAAAGGTCACCAATTCAAAATTCCATGGTTAAAAATCTAGTCATACTAAGGGCTAGTGTGGCTAGGAAGGGTGTGATCCTCAAGTGATTTTCACTGTTTATATGCCCATGGGTCGCGACTATTCAAGCCACAGGTGAGGCGTACCAATCACCTCAGCCTTCACATTACCTAGCGAAAAAAAACTCAAATAAACTTTTTACACATTATTTGTTAGAATTTCATGCACTGTAGGCATGATCTATGTTTTTTACATTTATGCAAAACAGAAAACATAAACACGCTAAAATGGCTAACTTTAAAATAATTTTAGCACAATAGAATAGACCAAAAATTAGATCTACACAAAACATATAGTTTTATTGCCAAAACTAATTTCCTATCAATCCTTTAATCACGAGGGCTTCACTGGTGGAGCAATACCATACCACGTGGGTTCATATTGGGGGATATATAATAAGCAAAATTTGACTTAATATATTGGGGGATATATAGGGGGTAAAGGGCTTTTATATTAGAAAATATAAAAAATGGAGTTCAAAGTTACTGAAAAAATATAAAGGGGTATCAAAAATGTTCATGAAAAAATGGATACCTACAATATCTAGTGAAAGTAGGGGTTCTTTAAATTGGGGAGGTGTATTGGGTTCATATTGGTAGGGGTTAAATAATGTGATTTTTTGAGGTATCTTCCAATATGTATTCGAATTAGGGGTATTGTTTAGTATGCTATGAACGCATGCGATATGTCAAAGGTTCATTGAGTGAAGCCCTCATGCCTTTAATAAGAATCCTAGGGCTTTTGTATTAGGGAAAATGGCCCTTTACAATCCCTAGAAAATATGCCCAAATAAAAGACAAGACCCTTGTCAATTTCCTTGGGTTGAGGGTTACTCCTTCAAGCCCTCACTACCTTGCAAATAATGCTTATGTGGCTTTCCTTTACCACAAAACCCCTACAACAGTTCATCACCTTGCAACTTCCACTTTAGGATGTCGTTGCAGTGCTACGGGGCTTACCCAACCTCCTCAAATCCATGGACCACCTGTAAAATTACTTCTATATCGATATGTCCTATTGAGGCTACCTCCTATAGCCCTTGGCCCTCATGCAAGGCTTCTACAGGCCTCAACAGACCTCCTTGTAGCTACATATAGTACTCAATAGGCTTGCAATGTTTCCTTCTATTGCAGCTTGATCTCCCAACCTTCACACAACCTCCACACAACAACCCCCAACCTTTCCTTCTAGTTGTGTGTTGTTCATGTCACCGGTACAACCCTGAACTAGGGCTTGAATTCATTCTTCTTAACCTATAGACAACCCAAAAGTCCTCAAACAATCCTCACTCAGTGCTAAACTAGTAGACCAACCATTCCACATGGTTTAGCACCTTGTTTCTTCCCTCAAATGCACCTACACCCCCCCTTTTCTCCGTGATTTGCCACAAAAACACTCACAACCCCATCCCCTTTTGTTGTCTAGACCTGATCCTTTCCTTTGGGCCCTAAACCCTTATGCACATGCCCTGCGACCTTCCTTGTTTGCAATAGTCTATGTATATCACCTAACTAGCCACCTACCAACCCTCTTTACCCTCTTTCAAAGCCACAAGAATGAATCACTTTCCCTTATCCATATACTTATCCAAAGGGTACGATACCATGGGTCATTAGAATACCATGGTTCAATTCCATGGGTCATTAGAATACAATGGGTTTTATCCAATACAATCGTAAAATCACTTCTATGAGTGTTTTCCTCTCAAATATCGAGCACTAAGGACGTGTGAGAGTACCTCCTGATTGATCCAAGTCTGGGGTATGACAAAGGACCCTTCCAAGACCTTTTACTTATGTGATGTGTTAAATTGAATTTTTAAAAGAACATAAATGAATACATCTGCATGCTGTAAAGAATAAGAACATGACAAGTATCAACAACATAAAAGACATAAGCCATTGATAACAGAGTTCTTCTAGGAGGGACTATGTCTCCCGGCCTCGGTGTCAAGATGGTTTAGGCCATTGCATCAAGTGTTGGTAAAGAGGATGAAGATGTACATGCATGTTATCATGGTCATAAAGGAAATGCCCTCACGCAAGAGTGGCTGGCAACCCCCAACACATGTTCCATAACAGGAACTTCCCTCACACAGGAGTGGCTGGAAACTAATACATGTTCCTATCTAATGACTCAGATAAAATCTTGTACGAGCTACATAGAGATCTCATAATAACATAATAAAACCATAAATGTACATCTCTCGTCAAAATCAGCAAATAAGATCTCGCATCAAAACATAAAGCGCAAAGATCAAATCAACACAATGCAAAATCATAATGATGATTTCGCATCACATCGAGCGAGAAGCGTAACACATCTCATAAGCCATAGAAAGAAGTATAATGCAACAACATTGTATATACCTTCGTACCATGGATGCGTGAATAATGGGTTGCTCTGCTGCTGGCCTGCTGTACCATCAAATATTGCAGCATCGATCACCATCAAAACATCTGCTCGCACATTGAGTATTGACACCTGCAATAGAATATAAGAAGTGGACGAACAATCAAGGCCTCTATTGCAGAATCTAACATCGCCAATAGGTTCGTGTCGCCGAGAGGTATAAAATCGACATAAAATTTGTCCAATTTAGACACCAGAAAAATTTGGCCCCTCTCAAAGTTGGGCTCAAGCATGGTTCCACCTGCCTCTGCTCCTGCTCATGGTTCCACCTACAAAAAATATTAAAAAAATTATAGTCTCGGACTGCGTGCCCAATCCTCCGCTACCTGGGTGCACTGGTGAGCTGAGTTTATTTAATGTTTTGATGGGCAAACAAACCAAGGAGTTAGTTTGGTGTAGTGGCAAAGTTGGAAAGATGGTTGAGGAGGGGTCGGGGGATCAAATCTCGTCCCTCCTTTTTATATGCTATAACCATTAAAAAAATTGAGACAGGGGTGGGTCTTCCAGTCCATTGGCCCGCTCCCCATAACTCTACCGGCATGTGTACATGGTGTTGAGGGGTGGCAAGGTTGACAGCCCGCGCCCCACCATTTATTATGTTTGTTATATGAGGGCTCCGGGGGTGGTGGGATCATGGCCGCCCACCCCTTAATTAAATATTTTTTTTCCATTTCGGTGGTTGAGGGAGGGCCAACAGGGGTCATGGCCCGTCGGCGCATAATTATATTTTTTTTTATACAATGGATATTGGAGGGGTGGCAGGGTTGGTGGCCTGCCACCCCAAAAATAATTATATTTTGTTTTTTTATAACAAACATGGCCCTTATTTAAAAATTCGGAATTCGGACCGAAGGAGACAATTTAACGAGGAAATAATTTTGCCTGGAATCCAACCGGAGTTGGCCGGATTCCATCCACCAGAAAACTTTCATATTGTGTCTCCATTAAGCCTGCCTAGTCAGCAAAAGTCAACCAAAACTTCAACTAGCCATATCTTCTTCATAAGGTCTCTGTTCGATGAGCCATTTGCACCGCCGCGATTAGGACAACGAGATCTATGACTTGAACCTGAGTCGATCACAATCCGAGCACTTTCATTTTTTAGCCTTTTTCTAGTCACCGGTGTTCGATGGGCCACCTGGATCATTCGTCCCCACTGAGGAGCTTTTAGTCCTCCAAAAGCATCAAAGTGATCCAAAACTGTGTACAATGTCTGCCCCACAAGTGTCCTGAAATGTGACCCTTCATTCTCCTTCTCCTTTGTCCTTCGGAGCCATAAGCGATGGGACAACACCAGTGTTCCTTGCAAACCTGTAGTACATCTTTGCAATTTACATGCATATGACAAACTAATGATCTAAGCATCCCCATACTTATCATGAGTTTATAACACATACTCAGTGGTCAGGTTTACATCAAATGGAAAATGACAATAACCCAACTATCAAAATAATGCCACACATCATTTTCGCTCAAACAAGTGATGGAAACACATCATCACTTTTATAATTCAAATGCGACAAATGATTTACAATAACATAGCCATGACAGGCAAGAAAGTCTAGAAAAACTATTTAAAGAACCATCTCTTTATCATAGTGAATAGACCATCTCCTTGTGGGAGATCTGCTTGCCAACTGACTCTTTTAATTGCACCATATACATGGGTTTTGTTTGTAGGGCACTGCTCTAGATGGAGCCTCCAACACGTGGCTCTTTGATGGTCACTTCTATCACAATGACTGCAATGTGTCCTCTTCCTCCAGATCTATTTAACATGCCTCTTCCTTTGTTGCTGCCATTCGTTTCCAACACCTTGCAAGCACATGGTTATGCAAACCACCAAAAGAACATGTATGTCTATGCCATGACTCATGTGTATCCTTAACAATATGGTGATAATCAAAATGAACATGATTATAATATCGAGACTTTTTATACCTTCCCTGGTGGTCCCGGTCACGATCATGGTGATGAGAGCTTGCCTCAGCTCTCTCCCTGTAATGTGCACTGTCACGTGATGATGGTGAAGTGCTCCCATGCTCCTCTTTATTTGACGATCTCAACAATATCATGGAAGATTCTGTCTCCGTTGAGCACTCTCCTTCGTTGTTTCCCAAGCCTGCATAACGAGGTCTCTACACAACCTCCAATGGCGTAATCATTACTTGGCCTTTAGCACCAAGACCTCCTCCTTTATAACCCATCATGGTAAGGAGTCTCATGCCTGTATCTACAATGGGTATCTGCACATCTCCAACAGAAATGAAAGCATTTGAAGATGAAACTGAAGAATGATTATGGTCATTTACCTCAGATGTCAATGTCAACATAGGTGAGGAGGGCTTCTCTAAGCCTTCATTGCGTTTAAGTTCCTCCAAAGCCTCTTTCACGGCTTGTAGCTGAATCTGCAACCCTTGCTTCTCCTCCTTCTCTTCCTGTAGAAGGGCTTTTAATGCATCATGATCTGCTTGAAGACTCTGATCATCATGCTTCAATTCTTTTAGGGCCTCTATCGTGGCTTGCAATTGAAGCTGCAACTGATGCTTCTCCTCTTTCTGCTCTTGTAAAAGCACCTTCAACGTTGCGTTGTCTATTTTTTGTTTCTCATAATCTTTATCCAACATGTCCACCTTCTCAAACAAGCTAATCATGACCTCGTACATGTCTTTATCCATCATGGCTTACGTTCAAGAGCAATTCACATCAACAAGAAGACCACTCTGATACCAATTGATCTGGGTCTAGGGTGTGACAAAGGACCCTTAAAAGACCTTTTACTTCTATGATGTGTTAAATTTCATTTTTAAAAGAACATAAATGAATACATCTGCATGCTGTAAAGAATAAGAACATGACAAGTATCAGTAACATAAAAGACATAAGTCGTTTATAATAGAGTTCATCCAGGAGGGACTATGTCTCCGGGCCTCGGTGTCAAGATGGTTTAGGCCACTGCATTAACTGTTGGTAAAGAGGATGAAGATGTACATGTATGTTATCATGGTCATAAAGGAAATGCCCTCATGTAGGAGTGGCTGTTAACCCCTACTACATGTTCCATAACAAAAGCTACCCTCACACAGGAGTGGCTGGAAACCAATACATGTTCCTATCTAATTACTCAAATAATATCTTGTACAAGCTACATAGAGATCTCATAATAACATAACAAAACCATAAATGTACATCTCTCGCAAAATCATCAAACAAGATCTCGCATCAAAACATAAAGCGTAAGGATAAAATCAACACAATGCAAACTCATAATGATGATTCCACATCACATCGAGAGAGAATCGTAACACATCTCATAATACGTAAAAAGAAGTATAATGCAACAACATTGTATATACCTCAACACCATGGATGCGTGAATAATGGGCTGCTCTACTACTGGCCTGCCGTACCATCAAATCTTGTAGCATTGATCACCATCAAAACGTTTGCTCGCACATTGAGTATTGACATCTGCAATAGAATATAAGAAGTGGATGAAAAATCAAGGCCTCTGTTGCAGAATCTGACACCACCATTAGGTTCGTGTCATCGAGAGGTATAAAATCGACATAAACTTTGTCCAATTAGACACCGGGAAAATTTGGCCCCTCTAAAAGTTGGGCTCAAGCATGGTTCCACCTGCCTCTGCTCCCGCTCATGGTTCCACCTGTAAAAAATATTTAAAAAATTACAGTCTCGGATTGCATGCCCACTCCTCCGCTTCCTAGGTGCACTAGTGAATTGAGTTTATTTAATGTTTTGATGGGAAAACAAACCAATGAGTTAGTTTTGCACAGTAGCAAAGTTGGAAAGATGGTTGAGGAGGGGTCGGGGGATCAAATCTCATCCCTCCTTTTTATATGCTATAACCATTAAAAAAGTTGAGACGAGGGCGGGTCTACCAGTTTGGTGGCCTGCTCCCCAAAACTCTGATGGCATGTGCACATGGTGTGGAGGGGCAGCGAGGTTGATAGCCCATGCCCCACCGCGTATTATGTTTGTTATATGAGGGCTTTGGGGTGGCGGGGTCATGGCCGCCCACCCCTTAATTAAATGTGTTTTTTCTGTTTTGGTGGTTGAGGGAGGGCCGACGGGGTCATGGCCTGTCCGCCCATAAATTTTTTTTTTTTTTTATATATACATTGGATATTGGGGGGGGGGGGGGGGTGGCGGGGGGGTTGGTGGCTCGCCACCCCAAAAATATATATTTTTTGTTTTTTATAACAAATATGGCCCTTTTTTAATAATTCAGAATTTGGACCCAAGGAGACGATTTAATGAGGAAAAAATTTAGCCAGGAACCCGGTGGAAGTTGGTCAGATTCCGTCCGCCGGAAAACTTCCAAATTGTGTCTCCATTAAGCCTGCTGAGTCAGCAAAAGTCAACCAAAACTTTAACCAACCATATCTTCTTCATGCGGTCTCTGTTCGACGAACTGTTCACACCGCTGCGATCAGGACGACGAGATCTACGACTTGAGCCTGACTCGATCATGATTCAAACACTTTCATTTTTGAGCCTTTTCCCAGTCACCAGTGTTCGATGAGGCACCTGGAACATTGATGCTACCAAATTTCAACATTCCCTCTTAATGAGGGAGGCACTTTCATTCCTTGGAAGTCTCTTTATTTCCCACACTAGAACACAATCCTCTTCCACAACTTCTCTCCAACACTCATCTGTTGTAAGAGATGAACCCTTCATGGGAGTTTCCTTACTACTAGAACCCCCCTGCTTCTCCTTATCTTGCATGGCCTTTAAGCCACACCATGACACCTTCTTGTTGGTTTTGGAAGACTCCTCTCTTCCTATTGAACTTGAAGGAACATTCTTCTAGGGTTGCTTACTCTCCCTATAAATATGTAAAGTCCCTCTAAAGCATGACTCTCTCTTAGTCTCTTTAACCTTCTTCTTTCCTTCATCAGTAGGCTTTCCCTTTATCTTATATAGACCACTCCCTCTAAATCCAGGAACCACCTCTAGGATAGATTTAGATCCACTAGGTTTGAGATTCACCTTTCCTTCCTGGAATAAAACATCAAACCCCTTTGTCTCAATTGTTTAGATTGAAAGCATGATGCATATGAGTTGTGGTTCCCACATCACATCCTAAACTCACAACAATCCACTTGATCCTCAACCTAGAGGCCATTTTCTTTGTCTTTGCTAGGTTCTTACTTCACTATAAAATGTACACAATAACTTTTCAAGGCAGCCACCACCTACAAACAATCAACTCCCTCTTAGAGTTGTCACCTATGTAATCTCTAATCCAACTTCTCTTCAAATTTGAGTTGATATCATGTTAAAGTTTCATGCACCCCATGTCTAGTTTATGTTTTGATAGTTTCACAAAACATAAAACATAAATGCATAACTCTAAAACAAATTTATGTCAGAGCACTTGGTAATGGAAACATCTTAAGGAAAGGAAGTGGTTGTCTCACACAATCGCTCAGGTTGTATAGACATTCGAAAGAGGAAAGGAAAGAAATACAAGTCAATGTATAATCTTGGAGACTAAGTCCAGGAAGGGAAAATGTAATGTTGTTTCACTTGGATGCAAAAGTATTTTGGCCTTATTCTTAGAGGACTTGTTGGCTATAAGGTAATAGCTAAAACACATTGACAACAACAAATGTAAAATAAGATACCACATACAAATAGTCCAAAAAAATTAGAAGATCCCAAGAAACAAAATACATCCTACAACCATCCTTGATCAACAAAGTTACCAAGAGATGAAGCATCTGGTCCATTTCCTAGTGGCAAAGGGGGACAAAAGGCTTCATGAACTTGTCCTTCCATATGTTCCATCCTTCCTTTGAGATGGTCCAACGTCTCCTGAATCCTTTCTTGGTTGTGACGTAGTGATACCAACCGATCCATCATGTGTCATTGACTATGTTGAAGGTCATTCATAAAAGAAATAATTTAATTTCAGTCTTCATGCGAGTCTCAAGAATGATACTCCATAATCGCAATGACCTATTGAATCCAAATTTCTAGAGAATTCCACGGAGGGGGTAGCTCGTCCTAGAAAATGGGCTAGTTGTTGGCTGACCTCTTCCCCAAAATCCTGATTTTTCGCACAATGGACTATTCCTTCGCCCCATGGCCTTACACCCCTGTGAATGTTTCCATGTTGGTGTTGCACAAGCCTTAGGGTAACTATCATGCATTACTAACCCAACGCCCTACACTCTGTGTACCAGGTTATAACAACATTAACAACTAGTAAATCACAAAGGTACCGACTAGTGAAGAATCAACCCCCCTCCACCAACCTTCTTGGGCTATAACAACTTTCAACCACACTAAAAACACACCGCATCTAGAGGGTTGACCTAGTCCACTTGCCTCTGAGCATAAGATAGCTCCCAAACCCAATGAAAGGAGGAGAGACCCCGGTAGTGACCACCCAATTAACCACTAGAATTGTACTCTGATTGAGAAAAAAGACATTAACTAGAAGAGGGATACTTCCACTAACTTCAGACTCAACCTCAAATTCTAGGAAGCATACTGTTGCTCCAACAAAAACACTAGAAGACCAAAAAAAGGGCAGAACTTGAGATAAAATTGGAGCTAGGCATGAGAATTTTACCAATGGGTTAGAAGTATAAGAGACCTCGAGTGAAGTTGCCTTGGCATCTAGGCCCAACTATTGTCTTACTCGCACAATCGCAAAAAGCCAGCCCAATGTATGTTTAGGTCTTCACGAGTTCGGGTCATAAATCTTTATGTACTGAATTGCCATCATGATAGAGACAAATCCACCAAGACCTGAAGCAACTACCTTCCTTGTTGTCACAATTTAGAGGGCCAAGGGATAGTGAGGATAGAGAGCCACCCTTCACTCCTAAAGAAACGTTTCTCACCAACTTCATAGCTGCCATTACCATGTGTGACCGACAACATCCTAAAAGAACGCAGTTGCCCAATATACCATTAAAATATTTGAGAACTATTAGCTCTCACTTGTCACCAAAAACATCTTTGACAACCAAAAACATCTTTGACACACTTCATCGATTCATTTGCCATATAGATAAGGGAGTAAATGAATTTTCATGCACTTCATTCCTTACCAAAATCACTCAATCGAGGGTTCTACTTATCATTACTATTTATATAATATATTACAATAAAATATTATTATTACTATAAAATATTATTATGAATTATTCCCAACCTCTTGTACTCCTCCAATTACTCCCCAAAAGTTATATACTGATCATCTTGATCCAGTTAGCCAATTGTTGTCTCATTTTAAAATTGTGGCATATTGGGTCTGGCGTCTTTCTATATATGTGTAGAAATTCTGGGTGTAGATTAACATGATAATGCAATATAACTAAACCAAAATACTTTAATCTACTTCTACAATCAATTTTCAGAGGCTTAAAAGATTTGAGAAAGATCAAGCAGAACACATATAACCAGAGAAGAATCAAAGCACATGAAACAGAGAAAATACTCGGGGGAAAGCCTCAGCTAAAAACCCCACTATTTGTATTATCATACGAGGTGAAAATACATCAAGATTACACAAAGCCTTATCTCTCACAACTAGCCAGCTCTTAGTACAATCCTCAAGGATGCTCATAGGCAAACAAGGCTTCTCACAAACCTTATCCTTTGCCCTCCAAGACTCCTATTTCCTTGTGCAATTTCCCTGGGTGATCCTCCTATTACCATGTGTAACATTGATCACTCACAATGATCTCACAGCCTGTAAAACTGCGCAATCCTCTTGTGCATTAATCCTTCTGCATGCATGAGTTTCCTTTATAGGAGAAAGCATGCAACTGATAGTGCAATGTCCTTTTCTTTAATCTCAACTGGGCCTTACTCAGAATAGACATGCATGAGTTATTGATGAGAGAATCTTCAGTTATCTGGAGTACACTAGTTGGATGCATGCATGCATTAACTGACTGAACTCACAATTAGTTCCTCAAACAGTTTGGAACTAATTTAACTAGACTTAACTCAGTAAACTGAGCTAAATAATTACAAATCAAATACAACTCAATATTATCTCCTTAATTAAGGGATAATATCCTTAATTTAAGGGCTAACTGTTGCATGACTTCACAAAGTCTTCTAACTTGAATTTCTCCAACTAATTAATCCATAATGAATTAATTAATTATTTTTCAAGTAGCTAGTGAGATTAAATTTGAATTTTAATTCTCAATTTTAATTCAAGGACAAATTAAAATTAGAATATTCTTGTTGCTACATTTCAACACTCCCTCTCAACAAGAAAGGGATTATTTTCCACCCTGATCCTATCCCTATGGAACTCAAATTTAAAATTTGACAATGCCTTTGTGAAAATTTCAGCATCTTGCTCCTCTGTCGAAATATACTACAACAACATGATCCTTCTCGCTACACAGTCTCTGAGATGATGATATTGGATGTCGATGTGCTTGGACCTATCATGAAACACTAGATTCTCAGAGAGTTTGATACAACTCTGGTTATCAGAATAGATCACAGTTGGATCCATCCTCTGATCAAACAAACCAACTAGGATTTTCCGCATCTAGATGGCCTCACATGTTGCCTTAATTGCAGACATGTATTATGCCTCTGCCGAGATGAGTGCAACTGACCTCTGTTTCCTGCTGTAACAAGAAACTGCAGCTGACCCAAGGTTGAAAATCCCTCCTAATCTGCTCTTCCGATTTGATGGTCTCCCTACCCAATTTGCATTAGTGAAGCCCTATAGCTTCACTCCCTCTGTCCATCTCTACCATAATCCATACTGAGATGTGCCTCTGAGGCATCTCAATACATGCTTTTTCACCTTCCAAAACATCTTGGTAGGCTGAACCATCGCTTGACTCAGCTGGTTCACCGCATAGCACAAATTTGGTCGTGTGTTCACTAAGTACATTAGTGAACCCACAAGATGCCTGTACACAGTAGCCTATACTACTTCTCTTGAAGTAGCATCCTCCTTCCTCCAGTTATCTGCTAGAGGAGTCTACCTGGGCTTGCACTTCTCCATGTAGAATCTCCTGAGTATCTCATTGGCATACTTGCCTAGAGACACAAACAAATCCCCATCCTTCTACCACACTTCCATACCAAGGAAGTAATGCATGAGACCCATGTCTTTCATCTCGAATTCTCTTGCAAGTTCATCCTTGTAAGACACAATCAATTGATCATCACCAGTCAATATGGGATCATCAACATAAAGAACGATGATCAACAACTTACCTTCCATCACGATGTTTTACAGGTTCACAACCACTTCACCCTTTGTGAAGCCCAACTCGGTGAAGTAGTTGCCTATCATGGTGTACCAAGCACGAGGTGCTTTCTTCAACCCGTACAACACTCTCTTGAGTCAGCACACATATGACTCATGATTGAAGGTCTCAAAACCTGCCGAATGCTCTATGTACACCTCTTCCTCAATCTCGCCATTAAGGAATACAGTCTTCACATCCATCTGATGGATCTTCCAACCCATCTGTGCTGATAGTGCCAACATTGATCTGATAGATGAGTACCTTGCGACAGGTGCAAAAGTCTCATCATAATCAATCCCCTCAACTTGTGAAAAGCCACGGGCAACAAATCTTGCCTTATGCTTCTCCACACTACCATCAGAAGGTTGCTTTACCTTGTAAAGCCAACAGGAACTCACAACTGACTTGTTCTTCGGTCTTGGAACCACATCCCAAACACTGTTACGAACTATGGAGTCATAGTTCTCCACCATAGAATCAAACCAAATCGGCTGCTGCACTACTTCCTCAAAGGAAGATGGCTCGGTCTCAATAGATTTCCCAACAAGCGCCATGTATCCAATGTACCTCTTAGGTGACCTCCTCTGTCTACGCTAAGAAGATGGTGCTCCCACATTCTCTCTCACATCTTGCAACAATCTGTCAGCTTCTTTTGTGCGCTTCCATCCATCTTTGGAAGACTTTGCTTCAGTGGATGTCTCCACTCTTGGAACCTCTACATGTGGTTGCTCCGCATCAGTCTGAGGCTCCTCCTCCTTAGGAACAACCCATTCCTCCACATCCTGTAGTCGGAGATCCCTCTCAAGGGAAACTCGCATGGCCTTCTTCTCATTAAACTTGGGATCTCTTCTAACCAGTGTCCTCCGACTGGTAGGAAAGTACACCTGATAGTTGTGAGGTGTATCAGTGTACCCCACAAGTATCCCCAACTCTGCCATTGGCTCAAGATTCTTCCATGCATCCTTTGTCACATGGAAATATATCGATGAGCCAAAGATCCTGAAGTGACCCACATCTAGTCTCTTATTGGAGAAAGCTTCCTCTAGTGTCTTCATCCCTAGTATGCAATGCGGGCTTCTATTCTACAAATAGGCCACTATGTTGCATGCCTCAGCACACAAGTGAAGTGGTAGGCCTTGGTCATGCAACATCACCCATGTTACCCCTACAATAGTTCTGTTATTCCTCTCGGACACCCCATTCTGCTATGGGTTATGAGGTGTCGTCAACTCTCGTTCAATTCCTTCCGCTGCACAAAAGTATTTAAACTCTCGAGACACATATTATCTACAATTGTTGCTTCTCAAGGCCTTGATCTTCTTCCCTAACTATTTCTAGACCAAAGCTTTGAACTCACAAAACTTTGAGAAGGTTTGGTCCTTCTTCTGCATGAAATAAATCCAACATTTACGAGAAAAATCATCAATGAAAATTACTTAATACCTTTGCTTCGAGAATGGTCCACACACATTTGTATGAACTTTCTCTAAGATAGCCTTTGCTCAACTGTCTCGATAATGAAAGAAAGACTTAGTGTACCTTCCCAGGGTACAACCTTTGCATGTGTCAACTTTCTCAATTTTACCTTTGGCAAGTCCTGTAGATATGTGTTGCATTATCTTCAAAGCCCCATGATGCAAATGGCCCAACTGCCTGTGCCACAACTCGCCAATGTCTTGGCTTTGCACCAATTTTTCTTTCGTACTGAATGTTGCACAATCATCTACCTCTAGTTTATAAAGATTCTTCACCCGAATCCCTATCCTCTTGGTCTGACCCGTGTCTATGTGTCTTAGGAATTCCTTTCCTTTACTGAAGACAACATTGTAGCCTTTGTCCTCCAACATCGTGACCGATACCAAGTTCTTCTTCAGTCCAGGCACATACATCACATTTGTCAAGATGAGAGGAGCTCCATGCTCCCTCTGAAAAGAAACCATCCCCACTCCTGAAACACTATACTTTCCTTGTCACCCATCTCTATGCACATCTTGAGGTCTTTCTCCTCCAAGGTACTGAATAACATTTTATCACCGGTCATGTGGAATGAGGCTCCACTGTCAATATACCAGACACAACCCATCATCGATGACACCGTGCATATGATGAGGGTAAAGTCCATTTCGAACTGAGAGGCTAATGCCTCACCTTCTGATCCTTCTGAGGATCCCTTCTTGGACTTCTTCGATGGGTAATTAGTCGCATAATGACCCATCTCTATTTGAAGTATGATATGAATTCGATTTTCTCCTACAACCCCAAACTTCAAACTTTGAATTCTCTTCTCCGTATATTGTTCACAGCTCTGATAACCTTTTCTCTGATACCATGTAGAAATTCTGACTGTAGATTAACATGATAATGCAATATAACTAAAGCAAAATACTTTAATCTACTTCTACAATCAATTTGTGGAAGCTTAAAAGATTTGAGCAAGATCAAGTTGAACACATATAACCAGAGAAGAATCAAAGCACATGAAACACAAAAAATACTCAGGGGAAAGCCTTAGCTAAAACCTCCACTATCTTCATTATCATACAAGGTGGAAATACATTAAGATTATACAAAGCCTTAGCTCTCATAGCTAGCCAGCTCTCAGTACAATCCTCCTGGATGCTCACAGGCAAACAACGCTTCTCACAAACCTTCTCCTCTACATCCAAGCCTCCTATTTCCTTGCGCAGTTTCTCTGGGTGATCCTCCTATTACCAAGTGTAACATTGATCACTCACACTGATCTCACACCCTGTAAAACCGCGCAATCCTCCTGTGCATTAATCCTTCTGCATGCATGAGTTTCCTTTATAGGAGAAAACATGCAACTAATAGTACACTGTCCTTGTCTTTAATCTCAACTGGGTCTTTCTTAGAATATACATGCATGAGTTACTGATGAGAGAATATTCAGTTATCTAGAGTACACTAGTTGGATGCATGCATGCATTAACTGACTAAACTCACAATTAGTTCCTCAAACAATTTGGAACTAATTTAAGTAGACTTAACTCAATAAATTGAGCTAACTAATTACAAATCAAATACAACTCAGTCTTCTCTCCTTAATTAAGGGATAGTCTCCTTAATTTAAGGGATAACTGTTGCATGACTTCACAAAGACTTCTAACTTGAATTTGTCCAACTAATTAATCCACAATGAATTAATTAAGTATTTTTCAAGCAGCTAGTGAGACTAAATTCGAATTTTAATTGTCAATTTTAATTCAAGGATAAATTAAAATTGGAATATTCTTGTTGCCACATTTCAATAATGTGTGGGTGGATTTACATGATTGTGTGTGCATGGATTCCTTCTCCACTATTAGATCCATCACCATTAATGGGATCCTTTTTATGTTTCTCCCCCTTGTTGGCTAACTTCCCCATAAACTTATGTTACAGGGAAAACTAGTGTTGATTCGAACTGCTAGTCCCACTAAGACGGGTAGCTATCTTAGACAAATAATGAAACTTTTTCAAGAGTTCCTTTAAGTGTGATATATGGAAGAGAAGAATAGAGGACCAACCTAGATCTTTCGCTTTGATCCTAGCTTGATTTCTCCTTTCCCTAATAGTATTTTCCACTCCTCTCCTACTTGTCCCGCTTCAAAGAGTACTTGTAGAGTCAAACTAACAACAAACTATCAAAGCATATCTATCTATAACATCATAAACAATGCAGAATCGGAAACACATTGACCATACAATTGCATTCATAAACAATAAGATTCACAAATACAAGATCATATGGAGGAAAACTCAAAGAATTTTATTAATAGTAATGTAAGAGAGGATTACAACCCAGCTATCTGATCTAGCATCATCCTCCCAGTTGTAGAAGCCCTCTTCACCTCATGAACAAGAAAATCACCCAACAATGCAATGTCTCTTCCCACCAAACCAAAAACACTTCCTCACAAAATACAAAATTCTAGCCTCTAGATCTCTCAGATGAAGGATCCATATATAGATGTCTTGAAAGGGTGTCAGTCAGCTCTGGGTTTTTGATTAGTGTCATTCCACTGATAGTTCTTGGTTCCACTTGGAGATTTAATGATCTCTTACTCATCCCTGGGTGAATTCAGAGAGGCAAGTATCACAGGAGATGTTTCTGGAAGATTCCATGATCATCCACCTTGCAAATTGTCTCTTCCATTTGTCTATTCTCCCTCATTGCACCCCACAGAAGGCCATTTCAGTACGCATTGCACCTGCCTAGTTAGGCAGGTAGTATGCATCGCACCTTGTCCATGGAGCAACCTGTATGGTCTAGTTTTGGACATTTCTAAGTAGTTTTTCAGGTGGAACTTCTGGGAAATGATGTAATCAGTTGACCATGATCCTTTAGGGTATGAAGCAACACTTTTAGGGGCTGAAAGAGTCCTTAGTTTATGGAAATATGAATTTGGGGTTGCAGTGCCCAAATATGTGTATAACAGATGCCCCCTAAAGCATGAGGTCGTAAATCTTCTGATGTTTGGTGAAATGCTTTATTCATGAGGATCCGAGGTATTTGAAATGGAAGGTGACCTGTATAAGATACAATACAATACATCATCAACATATTATTTTTATGATCTAGCTGAGGCAGGAATTCCCATGCTCAGCTTTATAAATTCATTTTCATGTACATAGGACAGGCAATCGTCTGTTGTTGCAGACTGGTGATTCTTCGCATGAAGAGTCATCTTCCCTGGCTTAGATGACTATCTGTGCAACTTTTGTGTACAATTAATGTCTTTATTTTCTTGAATATGTCACAGCCCAGATGGTTGAAACTAGATCCGGGGTCTTCAAAAGTCGTCGAATCTTCGCCCAATGTACAAGTCGATCCATGTGAAAATATGTTATGAAGTTGAACATGGAAAGACATCGTCTAATTACCAGCCAATAGTGTGAGTTGTTAACAAACGTGAGAGGAATCACCGATAATGATGATGACCCTCAAGGTACTACAGTACAATTCATGTGGTGCGAATATATGTGCCGATGTCGAACACCATGTAAAGTCTTTTGGTCGAAGGTCATTGATGTAAACCTGTCATCGAAAGTGAGAAACTTTCCACTGAGGCATGCAAGCTTCAAAGTACTGAAAGGGTTGTTTCTAAGTCAACTTCTTGGATAATGAGCTGATGTCAACAAGAAGTGACCTGTCGTAGGAGGGCCTTGATGTATCCCACATCTACGACGCGAAATGGAGCAAATGATTTTTGTGGAGGTGAAAAGGATCTGATGATATGAGGTTCAAGAATGGCGGCCATGAAAAATGAAGAGTGAATGTAATGCAGTGGATGAGGCGTTTGTTGGATGGTGAATTCTCTGAATGAATTCTCTTGAACATATTGGCAACACTGATATGGACTGGTAGCATTAACCCCATGGATGGCACGGCAGACCAATGGTGACGGTGAATGGAAAAACCCAACCCAACTCAATCACGGTGATGGAGTGAAAGTGTCATGTTCAAGAGTGACCTGCTACCAATAGAGTTCTTCAAGTTTTCTTCCCATTTTTCCATAGTCATTGTTGACCAGTACCTCTTTATTTTTGACAAGCTTGAGGAGGATAACATATGCTTGGTCTATAAGTTTCCCTTCGGGCAAACCTGTGCTTTGTGTTTAGCGAGCCTAGCGCTAGTGAGACTCGTTCTTGTCTGGGTGGACAAGTTTTTCGCTATTGTTTTAACGATTTTAACGACAAATATAACTCGGTCCTTTGATGTTTAGAGATTTTGAAAATGGACGAAAAGGAGACTCCAATAGTCCTTTTTCGTGGCGTAATCCCTTAAGTCTGAAAAAGTGTAAAATAATACGAAAGGGATGACTTTTCGACAATTTTAACGAGCCGACAAAGACAAGCACTCGATCTTTTTGTTTAAAAATCCGTCAAGTCTAAAAAGATTAAAATATATGAGAGGGATGGCATTCCATTTACTTTAACGAGCTGGAGAGGCCAATAGCTTGACAATCTTTTTATATTTAACGAGTCTAAAAAGAGCTTAAAAGAGACTCATCTTTTAGGAACGAGTGGTATTTCTGGGTAGCAGCTAGTTCCAAGTAAGTTTGGAACTTCTCAAAACATGGGAGTGTGAAGAGGGTGGCAATCAGAATCACTAGTCGTAGATGTTCCTCAAAAGGGTAAACAAACAAGTGTAAGCGTATGGTCGGTCAAACGAATGGAGGTGACAGAAGGAACACAACCAAAGTTCAAAAGGGCAGATAGCAAAGCCATCACAAAAGGTTATTTACCTGTCAGGCTAGGCAGTAACTCCAGAAGGCAAAAATGATTCATGTGTCTTATTCCATTAGGTAGGTCTTTGTTATATACAACAGGGAGAGACTGTTCAATTCATCTCCCGATGACTGTTCATATTTCTAATTTAATTATTTACATAAATTCACCCAATCACAAGGATTAGGTGTCAACATTCCCCCCCATAATCTGAAGGGATGTTGGTGAGTCCAAGCATCACTCTGAATCATTCAAGCTTTTCTCTTCCAAGTGCTTTGGTGAAGATGTCTGCAATTTGATCATTTGTGGAACAATGATGGAATTGGATTGTTTTGACCTCAACATGATGTTGAATCAGATGATATTTAGTATTGATGTGCTTTGTTCGATCATGGAATTTTGGGTTCTTGGCCAACTTTATTGCAGAGGTGATGTCAATAATGAGTGGAGTTGATTGTACTTGTTTTACCTGCAAATCTTCAAAAATTTTCCTGAGCCACACAATTTCTTTTGTTGCTTCAGCTGCTGCCATGTATTCTGCTTCTGTTGTGGAATATGCTGAAACTGATTGTTTGCGTGATCTCCAGGAGACAGCTCCTGATCCAAGACTCATAGCATATCCTGAAGTTGATACCCCATTTTCTTTGTATCCATCAAAGTTTGAATCAGAGTATCCAATCAAGTTGAAGTCGTCCACCTGTGTATACTTGATTCGAAAGCCTTGAGTTCCCTTCAAGTACCTTAGAACTCTTTTTGCAGTAGACCAATGTCCCTCACAAGGCTTTTGCATAAACCTGGAG
>APFE031590556.1:10666-23929 GCA_000404065.3 Pinus taeda | reverse complement strand
GGTGGAACCAAAGACCCTGAGATGCTTTACCGAAGGAACATGTCCATACCACATTTCATATGGAGTCTTGTTTCTAATAGCATTAGATGGACATCTATTCTTTATATATGCAGCATATAGAACAATATCAACCCAAAATATTATTTTTACATTTTTGAAGAAGAGCATGGATCGTACCATATTTAAGATTGTCCTATTCATTCTTTCAGCTACACCTTTCTGTTGGGGATTATAAGGCACAGTTGTTTGATGTTTGATCCCATGTTGGCGAAGATAGTTTTCAAATTCATCTGATGTGTATTCTTTTCATCAGTGCGAATAGACCCAATATGAGATTGTGCATCATTTTCAATCCATTTATGAAAATTCTTGAATGTTTGAAATGCATCAGACTTGTTCTTCAATAAATAAACCCAACACATTCTGGTGTACTCATCAATAAATTTCATGATATATTTATTTCCATTTGCAGAACAAACATGCATTGGACCACATAAATATGAATGAATGGGTTCAAGTTTTCTATGTGCTCTTGAATGTGAATCATGAAAGGACTGTTTGCTATGCTTTCCTAGAATGCAAGCATCACATTGCTTAAATTTCCTAGGAATTGTAAGCAAACCAACAACACCATTTTTCTTCAATAAGCGGAGATTGTCATAGTTCAAATGTCCAAATCTAGCATGCCATAATAAACTTGATGGAAGTGTACCTTTTTCATGA
This sequence comes from Pinus taeda, assembly GCA_000404065.3. Taxonomy (NCBI): domain Eukaryota; kingdom Viridiplantae; phylum Streptophyta; class Pinopsida; order Pinales; family Pinaceae; genus Pinus; species Pinus taeda. The sequence goes on along the minus strand of APFE031590556.1, from coordinate 23,206 downwards.
TGAGAATTTTATGAGAAATGTTGTGCATGAGCAGATGTTCCTTGCAGTTTGAGAAGCCTTTCTTCTTCTATTCCCCTCATGACAAGTGAGTGGTCAGATGCTTTTCTTACCTCAAGCTTGCCATCAAACATATGAATGGAGTGACCTTGCTAGTAGATGTGGACCAAGGACAACAAGTTTCTCTTGAGCTGTAGGAGATATAGAACATGATGCAGAAGAAACTCTGGAAGACCAGGCAGTTTAAGCCTAATTGTGCCAAGCCCTGATGGATTGATTTTTGATTGATCTACAAAGTATACTGCTCCATCAACATTGTCAGTGAAATCTTCAAAAAAATATTTTCTATGAGTCATGTGGCAGGTTGCTCCTGAATCAAGCAACCAATCATTTTTCCAAGAAGCAAGTGAAGCATTAAACAAATCTTCAATTACTCCAATGCTACATTGTGCCACAACATAGTGAGCGGATTCAGGTGCTTTACCTTTGTCTGTGTCATCAGTTTTACCTTTCTATTGGTTTCTCTTTTGCTCAATTTTGTCCCATGGTAGCTTGTATGTAGAGGCATCATGTGATCCATTTCTTTTGCAGTGAATGCAGTGCAAATCTGCCTTTTCTCCTTTAGAATGTCTGCCCCCCCTACCTCTGAAATATATTCCTCTTCCTCTTTGACCACCTCTTCCTCTTGTAGAATCTTAAGTAGGATGCTTTTCTTTATGAGAAAGGCACACAGACTCTTCAGAAGATTAAGGGGTTGTCTTCTTTCCAAAAGCTTTCTCTCTTTCAGCAAACTTTTTCACAAGAGAGTCAAAGGTTATATCTTTGAGATTTCCATTTGCTTGCAATGACTCAAGGTAATTGGAGTAAGTAGGATAAAGTGCCTTTAGAAAAGCGATAAGAGGAATATCCAATTCAACCTTAGTGGATTTGATATCATGCATTATAGACTTTACTTCAGATGCAAGAGCAAGAGGATCATTATTTTGCAGTTCAAGAGTGAAGAGTTTAATCATGAGTTGAACAACTTCAAGTGTAGAATGTGTGTCATAGAGTTCTTTTAGCTTTTGTAAGGCTTCAAAGGCAGTTGAATATGATGAAATATGGTGACTTACCTCTTCATTTACAGATGTTGCGATTAATGCATAAGCTTTTTTGTTCTAGTTTTCCCAAATGACGAGCTCTTTGTCTGAGGTAGGCTATATTGGTTCATTGTCTCTGTCTCCGACACACACTCCTTTCCACAACTCATTAAAAATGAGGGTGTGTTTTATCATCTGGGACCATTCAGGATAGTTCTCCTTGCCATTGAGAACTATTCCCACCATGGATATGATTGAATGCATTCTGTAAAAAAAAACTTCTTCTGATAGAAAAAAAAAATTCTGCCAATATACAGTAAACATGTACTTCTAATGGTAATTTTTTTTTTACATTTCAAAAAGAGCATTTTCTCCATGTACAGTCTTTGTCTTTGATATTCAGATGATCCTGTGTCTCAGAATGTTGCGGAAGATCAAGTTTTCTTTCAGCGATTCCTAAACGTCGAGAAAAATTCCAATTTTAACGGCTTCCTCGGGTTCGCTACACTTGCAGATTCTACCCTGAAAATCGAATGTGCGCCAAGAAATTACCAAAGAACATGCGGCGAGATGTAAAATTAAACCATGTGACTTTGCAGAACGAATGAAACCATGGGTCGGAAAAGAGGGAAGGTGAGGCTATAATAGAGATTTGCTCGTCGCCCTGAAATTTTTTTTTCGCAAAACATGCTCACTCGTTATCTCGGAGTTTATTTGCTTGGTTAACCTAAAAATCTTAGACAAAGTTTCAGAAATCGGAATAGATTGAGCAGTGGCAGCGAGGGCAAATGCAAATCGAGTACGGGGCATACAAGGCAGGGTATCAAGTCTGCATCGATAGTCACAATAGAACAGTTTAAATATAATAAAATATAATCAAATCGAGGGGCCTATTTTCTTAACCCAATTCGTGCTCTAAAAAAAATGGGAGCGTATGAAACATCATAAATCGAACAGCGTATACATTCAACAATACGCTTTGAGAACACACTTGAAAACCTGTGATAACTTTTTTTTTTTGGCTAAAGCTGGATGCGCACCAACAACCAAGTGGGTCTGACCACCAATTATGAGGGAACAGTCATAACGTTTATGGACAGGCCAGAGAGCGCAGGCAGTGTAGCAGACAGGCGTACAGGCACTGAATTATATGGATAGCAAAAATGTCAGGCACTAAATTATATGGAGAGTAGAGGAGCAGACTAGGGAGTTACAAAGGAAATAAAGGCTAAAAATGGAGTTGGCTCTGATACCATGTCAGGCCAGGCAGTAACTCCAGAAGGAAAAAATGATTCATGTGTCTTATTCCAGCAGGTAGGCCTTTGTTATATACAACAGGGAGAGACTGTTTAGTTCATCTCCCGATGACTGTTCATATTTCTAATTTAATTATTTACATAAATTCACCCAATCACAAGGATTAGGTGTCAACAAAGGCGGGTTTATTTTTTAATGAGCTTGAACCTTGTGCCAACATGTGCCCAGTGTAGGTTGATTTTATAACGAGCTTGAAACTTACGGGAACATTGCTCTTACTGGTCTTTTGATAATTTCTCTTGGTAGATTTATTTTTTAATGATCTTGATCACTACTATAACATGTGATCATGACCTTTTTATGTAAGCTATAAATGACCGAGCTATGAGATTAAAGGGTTAAGAACCTACAAACTAAGAAAATCAAGGGTCACTTTTCACTTGCATGCGAAGGTTTGCATGCCCCCAGGTCCTTCAGTAAAAGGAGAGTTTCCAGGTTATCAAATGGAAGTCCTTGTGGTTAGGCAGGATCATTTCTGTTGGGAGACAAAAACTCTTCTTTTGCGATGTCCATCGAAATAGACAAAGGTGATTGCTATGAGGCCCAATCACATAACGTACGAAGGTGAATGCTGTGAGATTCACAATTGTACAAAGGAAATAATCACGTCAGACTGATCACATAACCTATACGGGAATGTTATCTGGTCCAAGTATTATGACCTTTCAAGAAAATCTCTCTTTTCCTCTAGGTTCACCTGCCGAAGTAGACTAGGGTGCATGCCCCCTAATATTCATCACACTCACCGAACTACTCGTGGTAATTAGGTGGATGGGATGAAGATGGAAGAGACATTGTTGATACGAAGAGACCATTTAGGGATGATAGTTGATTTATAGCTGTGTTTGAACCAGGAAATGAAAGTTGTCTACAAGTTGTACCAGTCTGCCTTCATGTGGAAAACAAATCACTCAAAAGAATGTGGAAACAATGGCTTCCATGCTATATATATAATCACGTCCAAGGAGTATATTGTAATCTAGTGGACCTTGGACTACCATCACGTTCAAATGAACGGTCTTCTTTCTCAAAATTATAGGCAACTTTGGAAGGATCCCTAATGGTCGACTAGTTCCTTTGTTGAAGCCCAAAAAATTTTGTTTCTCAGGCAAAAGCGATGGAAAAACAAGCGCTTTCCAAGTAGTTGAGGAAAGGATACTCACTGAAGCCCCTTCATCTATGATAGTGCCAGACATGATCATTTTGTAAACTTGTACTATGATTCAGAATGGTACATTAGATGGAAGGTGGGGTTTTGCTAGTTGATTCCAGTCAAAGAAAACAACTAGACTGCTTGGAGGAGGTACCGGATAAATGTCCGGATAAGTTTCATGAATTTGGGTGGTCTCTTCCTGTTGTGAAGGAATGGGCAGATTACCCCCAAGTTCATTAGACTCTATATCGAAAAAAAGAATTTGAACAGTGTTGTTCTCATCCTCTTTGGAAACTATATCATCTGAAGGTGGATTTTCTGAAGGCAAGACTGGATCGACTGCCATCTTGACCAGTTGACTTTGGTCTGGTATGGAATCAGAAGGTTCACTTTCAATGATAGGCGATTCGATCAACAATTGAGGTATGCCAATCGGGTTTTCAACTAGCGAAGGACTTGGAAAGAGTTTCTTGTATCCAGGTGGAAGTTGCTGCGGTGAAGCAGGACGGTTATCCAAAATTCTTTTGGATTCGTCGAGAAAAGGACAATGGTGAAGAGTATGATCACCTTCACATAACCTACATGGAACTCTGACTTTTCCTTTTTGTCTACTGACTTTTTTTTCACTAGTTGATGGTGCGTTGTCAACCTAACTGTCAGGGGTTGATGACACCGAATGGTGCAACCGGGGAGACCATTCTCTCAAGATCCACGGGATGCAAGGGCAATCTCGATGGTAATGGTTCTCCTTGCAAATTGCGCATGGAGTTTTTTGTTTGGAAACTTTAGTGTATGGATTTTTGACAGATGATGCTTGGGTGTTCCCTTGTTTAGCTAGCTTCTTCTTCTTCTCCTTTCCTTTCTTTTTCTTCTTAGCTACATGGCTTTTAGTGTCACTAGTTTCACCAAGCAAAGAAGAAGAAGGGGAAGGAGAAACAAATGAAGTAGAAGGTGAAGGGCTAACTTTAGTGTCATCTGGTTGCTGATTAGATTGTTGAGGAATTACAGTGTCTTGAATGAAAGAGGTCGAGAAAAACCAGACCGACAGGACAATTGTGTTTCCTGAAAGGGACAATGTAGCCATATATGGAGAACCAATATCTCCCCAAGAGGAGAAAGGACTAGGATTCCCTCCAAGGGGGATTCCTTGATTGGAAGACTCCATTATCAACCTCAGATCAATGAAGGAACAAGGATGTTATTCTGATTAAAATAAATCTTAAGACACTTTGACGCAACTTTCTTTTTCAATTTTTAAGAGTCGAGAAAAAGCTAAAGGTGACTCTAGTCACCTTTGATTTTTAATGAGCCCGAAGTGACAAGTGCTCAGATGGACCTTTTCTTTTAAGGAGTCAAAAAGGAACGAAAGTGACTACTATGGAAGTCTAGACAGAGGGTTTACCAAATTGATCGTAAAACTGCAAAATACACCTTGGTGATAAATGATAGTGAAATTACCGAGGGCTTATGTACAACAGTCAATCTTCCCGAATGCTGTGTTCAGTGCATTACGATCGATAGGGCTTTTAAACAGACATGGCTTCCTAAGGATAAAGGATATCAGCCTATTATGGTATCCCAATATATACTCAACAGTACGGGGAGCACAAGTTCGTACTGGAACTTGTCGTATCAAATAGGAGGAATCACCCAACCTACGATGAAAACGATAGTTACCAGGTTTTACGACGCCGGAACACGTCTCTAGCCTAGACTTCTAGATGTGTTGCGTTAGATTCCGAAGCGTTTTTATGTTCGTTGAGGTTTATTTTATGGTTGATCTTGAGAAGTTTGTCTTTCAAGGTTCACCGCATGATGTAGATGTGAAATTCCTAAATATGCAATCTAAAATGATAAACAGTCATTTATGTTCTTTTAGCAATGAAAATCCTAGCTAAAAAGGAAAGAAGATAATGATTTTCTTTCAGTAGAGAGCATAGAGCACACACTAAATGCACTTTCCTAAATCACATTTCACAAGCAGTCAAAATGCAGATGCACATGCATGTATTTGTTTTCTGCTTCCTTAATGTTCGAATGCCAAAAAGGAAAAAAAAGTACAGATCTGAACTATTTTCTTTAAAAGTGACAGTACTAACAATTTTCTTTTCAAAATGAAAGGAAGACTAAGACGACACTTTACGATTTCGAATTGAAAACTATTTTCGACACTTCAAATACTAATAATTTCAAATCAAGTACAATGACAAAAGTCAATCAACTATCTAGAAGAGGAAGACTTTATGACACTCTTCTTTCGATTCAAAATGACAATTACGACACTTGCATAAAAAACAACAGTTCGATTAGGCTACTTCTAACAAAGGAAGACTGTAAATGATTGACAAATACACAAAGAACATTTACAATTCCTAACTGATGGAGGCTAAAATAATGTGAAGGAAGATGGTTTCAGCAAGAAGGTACTGATCATGAACATAAAAACTACTGGATAAAGCTGAAAACAAGGATAAAAACCAAATTTCAGAGAAGAAAAAAAATTCACTCAATCATCGCACCTGAAACATAGGGAAACAGGGATGCATCTCACTTACAACACATGGGAGGTGCGATGCATTCAGGTTGCATAGTTACAGATAGTGCGATGGGCCAGGGAGTGAAACTGAGCTTGGTTTTTGCTCAAAACTTGCAGCTAAGTTCAATGATTTAGGCTGAGTAATGATGGACAATAAACACAAAGCATAAGGGTAATATCTGATGAGGTTCTGAGCTACCACAAGGGCACTTAGGATGCTTTGTAAGTCAGATGTTTAGTTCATAAACCAACCCAGAGATTCACTAAAGCAGCGTTTATCTACTTCGCAATTGCATAGAAAAGGCATTTCAAAGGCTAGCTGGCTAACTTCAGGCTCCGTCTATAGTTTATAAAGCAAACAATAAAGAAACAAAACAAACTATTCGTTCCCCAACGGAGTCGCCATTTTGTTAGAGGGAAAACTAGTGTTGATTCAAACTGCTAGTCCCACTAAGATGGGTAGCTATCTTGGAAACAAACAATGAAACTTTTTCAAGAGTTCCTTTAAGTGTGATAGATGGAAGAGAAGAACAGAGGACCAACCTGGATCTTTCGCTTTGATCCTAGCTTGATTTTTCCTTTCCCTGATAGTATTTGCCACTCCTCTCCTACTTGTCTCGGTTCAAAGAGTACCTGTAGAGTCAAAGTAACAACAAACTATCAAATAATCTCTATCTATAACATCATAAAAAATGCAGAATCAGAAACACATTGACCATACAATTGCATTCATAAATAATAAGATTCAGAAATACAAGATATGGAGGAAAACTCAAAGAACTTTATTAATAGTAATGTAAGAGAGGATTACAACCCAGTTGTCTGATCCAGCATCATCCTCCTAGTTTTAGAAGCCCTCTTCACCTCATGAACAAGCAAATCACCCAACAATGCAATGTCTCTTCTCACCAAACCAACAACACTTCCTTACAAAATACAAAATTCCAGCCTCTAGATCTCTCAGATGAGGGATCCATATATATATGTCTTGCAAGGGTGTGACTCAGCTCTCGGTTTTTTATTAGTGTCATTCCAATGATAGTTCTTGGTTCGACTTGGAGATTTCATGATCTCTTACTCATCCCTGGGTGAATTCAGAGAGGCAAGTGTCACAGGAGAAGTTTCTGGAAGATTCCATGATCATCCACCTTGCAAACTGTCTCTGCCATTTGTCTATTCTCACTCATTGCACCCCACATAAGGCTATTTCAGTATGCATCACACCTGGCCAGTTAGGTAGTCAGTATGCATCGTACCTTATCCATGGAGCAGCCTGTATGGTCCCGTTTTGGCCAGTTCTGAGTAGTTTTTCGGGTGGAACTTCTTGGAAATGATGTAATCAGCTGACCATGATCCTTTAGGGTATGAAGCAACACTTTTAGGGACTTAATGAGTCCTTTGTTTATGGACATATGAATTTGGGGTTGCAGTGCCCAAATATGTCTATGACAACTTCCCCAACACCCTTTTTCCCTTAACTATATCATTTAAGATGCTAATAAAGTTGTTAAAATATTGATTCTCCTTATATCCCATGACCATCTCTTCATTTTCAGATGGAACTTCTTCCTTTCTCCCCCTTTTTGGAGTTTCTTCTTCTTCCCAAAGTGGAGTGGGTCCTTGTCTTGATAGTTTCTCTTATAGGTGACACCACTGAAGCGATAGTATTTAGAACTAATAAAACCATTGCTAAAGTCTTCCCTTAAATCCAAAAAACTATCCAAGACTTTGATACCATTCTAGGATACCCCCTTGTAATATCTCAAAATTTCCCACCAATATTTTTGAGTTTTGTTGAGCTCGTTAGTGCGAATTTTTATCAAACAATTTGTTTATGTATGGATGTAGGTGTTTTTCCATTGTATTTTATTGCATATGACATGTACAATGCAAAAATTATATCATGGAAAAACTTCAAACAAACAACAAATTATCTATATTGTCATTATAAAACATACAACCCACTGATAAGATCATAACAATAATATAGTTCCAACATTAAAATTTGATATAAACTTTACAGGACAGAAAATGAGGAACCTAGGTATGCTCCCACAATATGATGCCACTGGTGCCTTCTAAAAGTCCTCACTTCTTATCAAATCTTCAAATCTTTGTGACTATGTTCGTCAACAAATAACACAAGTCTCTTTGTGGCAGTTCAAACAAGTGTAAGGAGAGGAACATGACCCTCTTGAAACCCCCAACTCATCCTATAATAGATTGTTGCAAATATTCCTCAAGAATAAACAAATTCAACCCCCTTTCTAATAGTGATACTCAACCACAAGTAAGATTTCTCATGACAGTCACTCAACCAACAAAGATAGGGTACTCGAACTCCAAGGAAAATTGTGACTCGACCCCTTTAATAACTCATAAACTTGCTCCAAAATATATAAAATGACTATGAACAAATACAACAGAGGTATTCTACCCCTTTGACAACAAATTCAACCCTCAATGACAATGAACTCATCCAACTGGTAGTGAAGATGACTCAACCTTCAATATTCTAGTAGAACTCGGCCCCTTCTTCCACAACGCGATCCAAATATTTAGCTTGGTAAGTTTGCTTGTAAAAAATATATAGAATGCACAATGTTAGAGTATAAAATTAACTAATAACACTTTGAAAACTTACTTCAACACTGCCATTATTTTCTCCTCCATTAACACTGAAACTTAATGACAAAATCTAAGTGATTATGTTCCAAGACTAGATAGGGTGTATATTTTCAACCATTGAGACTAGAAACCAGAATGAGGGTTTCCATAAACCCTATAATATTTTTCAAGATATCTCCAAAATTCTAATTTCAAGTGAGAAAATGCAAGAATGAGGAGAGACTCCTCATTTTACCCTTTTTATAACTCATTCACCACTTTTCCACCTTTTTACCATTTTATTTTAATAAAGTCACTTTAGTGGGTTTTTCTCTTTATAATTTAAAAGTGAATTTTCACTAGCCTAGGACCCATGTCCCCCTTCTCACCACTTTAGCTTTTATAATTTTTTCTCCTAGGCGAATTGTGCTCCTTTGATTAATTTTTCTCGTCCTAGCCTACGGGAGCCTTATTAGGCTAGTAGATCCCCTTCCTTACATCTCCTAGCTAGATGGGGATATTTTAGAAGTCATAATCATAACCAATTCAAAGAAGAAATATATTTAGAACTAATGTAAGTATGGTGGAAAGTGTTGCAACGTGATTGTAGATAGTGATAGCACAAACAATATTGTGTCTGAAGAAATGATGAACAAATTTAAATTGAAAATATTAAAACACCCCAACCCATAGAAAATATCATGGTTGTATAAGGAGCATCAAATGGTGGTAAGAGAACAATGTTTTGTCAATTTCCAAATTTGTGATTATACATATGAAATACTTTGTATTGTAATGTAGATGGATGCATGTCACATCTTGTTAGGTAGGCTGTATCAATATGAAAGGTAGGTTATACATGATGGAGCAAATAACACCTACATCATGAAAAAATATGGTCATGAGTTTGTTATGAATCGAATGAGAGATAAAGAAGAGGATATAGAGATACTTCGAGAGTGTGTGTTTGATTTCAGGGAAGGGATTCTTAGAGGTTCTAAAGAAAAAAGAAATTTTGTATGCTATTATCTCCTAACCAACACAAAACATTACAACATAAAAGGAGGAAAATCTACCCTTAGATATTCAAGAATCGATAGATGAATATGTATAGAAAATGATGTGTTATGTGGATAAATCCCTCTTGTGGACAAGAGCGATCTCCCTAGACTTCAAAGAACCCTAGTAACAAACACACAATAACTACTACCTTTCTCTAAGTTCTGACCATTTGAAAGAAAATAGAATGAAATAGGCCTATTATCGGTTTCACGAACTGGTTGATGAAGTCCCTCAAAGATTTCGATCACTTGCTCTTTGATGCTCTAAATGTCCTCTCATCTCTCCTAACATCTTCTCCGCAATGTCCTGAAATAGATTTGCAAAGATAGAGACAAACAATAGATCAAAGCATACAACATATAATCAAAGATATAAATGAACTAAGTAACTAATTATACATGTGAACTGATTAATTATACAACCAAAACTCATGTAGGTGATCAAGGAATCCTAAAAATTAAATCAATCAATATGTAACTGAGAAAGAAAAATTGCTTATATTCGTAAAACTAGAGAAAATCCTTAGAACCATGTAGCCTTGATGTAGCAAGACCCTTTTGCAATCTCCAATCCTCTCCCTTTCAAGAAAATCCTTCCAGCCTAATCTCAATAGCATAAACCTACTTCCAACAATCCTCTTCCAATTATCAAACCTATAATGGCTTTATAGGCCAAGAATGGGAAGTTATGGATCCATTCTCCAAGGGATGACATCCACTATTAGTGGGATATAGGTACCACAAAGGAAGGGATTTACTACATGATGGTTGGGATCAACACTGAATAGTCACTCATTTGAATCTTGTTGGTTGGGTTAGATGCTACCAACAATGCTTCTAGACTTTACTTTTTATTTTTACGTACTTCATGTCATGTTCGCAAGTCATAGTGGAAGACAGTGCATACTTATGTCCAGATAATAATGGTCTTCTATGCATATGCACAAAATTTAACTAGGAAACTATGAATATAGCCAAAATCAGGGTTTTGTACTATAGGTTCTAGAAATTCCACTTTCTTTGCGATAATTTAGTTTCAAAATTTGCAGGGTAATGCTCCAGAACGCATGTGTGGATAGCGAGAGATCCAAACTGATGGTCATTTGCTTAATGCAAAAAAATGATGTGTAACAGATTGCCCCCTAAAGCACAAAGTCAGAAGAAATATTTTGATGACTGGAGTGGTTTTTCATGCGAAGGGTTGGGTTAGAGACTGCAGTCAGAGATGTGAAACAATCAAACAAATGTTACAATGTAATATATAATATCATCACTGAGGTAGGCATTCCCATACTTAGGACACAAAAGTATCAAAGTACACTACGGAAATACATCTGAAGATCCATATTAAAAGATGACATAGTATGGATGCATCCATCAATGAATCTACGTTTACAATCACGAATATTTATAACTCCATGCAACCTGGATGGATGAAACTAGATCTAGGGTCTTGCTCTCCATCTCTTGATCCATAGTACGAATCTATCCATGTGAATGAACGTCTTGAAGTTGAACATGGTAGAAACCACTTGATTACCAGCCAATGATGTGAATCGTTAAAAAGCGTGAGAGAAACCACCAATAATGACAATGACTCCCAAGGAATTTTCAGTACAATCCATGAAGTGTGAATAGATGATTTGATGTCAAACACTTGTAGAATCATTCGATCGAAGTCCAATGATGAGAACCTGTCATCGAAGGCAAGAAACATGCCATTAAGGCATGCAAGATTCAAGGTACTAAAGATTTCTAGATGAACTTCCTAGATATCGAGCTGAATTTGATAGGAACCTGGACATAAAAGTGATAGAGTGCCATGTTCAAGAGTGACATAATGCCTTTTACAAATGCAAAACAAAGATTCTTTCTCACTTTTCCCCCACCATTACTGGCAAGTACCTCTTTATCTTTCACAAGCTTGAGGAGGATAACATATGCTTATCCTATAAGCACATCCTTCGGATGGGTCCTTCGAAGTATTTTTAACGAACCCTAGGAAGGAGTGGTTCAATCTTGTTATGCTTAACGAGTCTTGTACTATTTGATTTTTACGAGTCTAGTAAAGGGGTGAATCGATGTCAATTTCATATTTAAATATTTTGAAAATACACGAAAAGAAAACTCATTCAGTTACTTTACCATAAAATTATAACGAGCCCAAAAAAAGTAAAGCTCGGTGTTTTTCAGTTTTAGGGAGTCAAAAGAAAAACATAAGTAAAATCCACAATGTTCTTTTTCGTAAATTTAGTCCCTCAAGCTTGAAAAGGGATAAAATAATGCAAGAGAGAACTCTATTGACCATGATTAGTCAACGTATTCCTTTTTCGTAAATAGTTAGCTTCAGTCCATAAAAGGGGTAAAATTATAATGAATGGGTGGTTGTTCACTTGCTTTTATGAGTTTGAACAATCAAGTACTCGACGATCTTTTCGTTTTTGAGGAGTCTAAAAAGGGTGTAAAGAGAAATCCATGTTTTCTCTTTTTCACAAGTTTTAGTGAGCTTGAAAAAGTGATAAAATGTACTCAATACCAAAATGATCTGTTTCCATAATTGTGTAACCTACACACTTAAACTCGAAATAATTCTCTCTGCTTGAAAATAAAAATGAAAACATTTATAAAATCAGACTTTAAAAAGTTAATAGGTATAAAATAATATTTAAATAACCCTAAAAACTTATAAAATGTTATATACCTAGGGGGGGTAATATGGGGTACCGAGGGAGGTACCCAAGGTAATAATGTAATAATGGGATGGGCCATAGTAATAAATAAGGTGGTTAA
>APFE031590551.1:0-17371 GCA_000404065.3 Pinus taeda | reverse complement strand
GATCCAACGGATCATTCTCTCCTCGGTATTACTGATACTTGATTCATGGCTTAACACCCGATTTGCCCATGATCTCTATTTAAAGAGAATGGAGGGTCATTTGTCCGCAGACCGTTTTATGAGAGAAGCTTAGGTAAATTTTGTTTCTTTTACATTAATAATATTTCCTGAAGTGGCCACATTGGCTTAGGTTGTGGTTTGCTTCCCTCTTTAAGGGTTTTAATGAGGTCAATAATATTGGTATACTAATATGTGATCTGTTTGTGAGCAATGTCCTTTGGTGTTCAATCTAAGGAACTTACCCTGTAAATTCCTAAATGAATATGGGCTTCCATTCAATAAAATAGAATGGGAAAGAAGGAAAGAAAATAGAATAATACCAGAGAGCTGGTGGAAAGGTTTAAAAAAATTAAATTCTACTCTACTAAAAATAACCAAAGCAATCAGTGTGAAAAGAGAAGTTCATTGTACTTGGTTAAATAGAGCTGACTTAAAGATAACCAAAACACCAAGGAAAAAAGGTAATATATAGATACTACAAAAGAAAGAAGGCTTAGAAACAAAATATAATATCAAAATTAGGAAGGATAAAAATGCTCAAAAACAAAATCTAAAAAAGAAAAAAAAAAGATAGCAACCGAGATGAGAGAAGAAGATTTGCAGCGATAAAGTGAAATAAGAGAGTTGCAGGAAAACTAGTCTTCATATTCTAAAATAATATTGGAATTACTTAAACACAAACAGTTTGGTGTTTCTAAATATCTAATATAATTAACATAAAACTATACTAATTTCAAATCATTTTTAGCATTTCCATATAAACTAAAACTTAATCATTTTTAATATCTAATAAATTTTATGTAACACCCTAGGCTCCTTGAAAGAATCAATGTGGTTATTAAATTCTGTTTTAAGATTTACTGCATTTATTTTTTGTTATGTTATGACCAAGTTTAGAAAACCAGATAACAAGTTGTTACCTAATTATGATTGATTAGGAATTGAGACATGATTAATTAAAACAAACTAATTTCTAGAATTACAAGACACAGTGATACCCCTCCACTAGAAATGGAAATATAGAGGGAAAGGATGGAGGATTTTGAGACTATCCTAGAGCTGGAAAAATAGTGACCAGTGGGAAGTTGCTCATGAATAGTCAAATTAATTGTAGGACTTGAGGCTAGACAATGGAGTTCTGAGGCCTAAGCCATCGACTGTAGTTGGAAATATTCCAGTGAAAGATAGTGAAAGTGCTCAGGGGAGATCCTGGATGTAATCACCAGGCTCGTGGCTGGGAGGAGAGAATTTCTAGATATCTGTTGATGTTCCAGTCATAAATTAAGTAGATAAGGGATGTAGCCTCTTTTATTTAAGTAATGATGATGATATAATAATAGAATGAATGTTTCCTTGCAGTATCATGATAGCTGATTACATAGCATGAAAATTATCCTTAAACTCGTAATAAAATGTGCTAAAATAGAGAATTCCTTTATTAGACAAATAAATAAATCTGATGCTCAGTACAGGAATCGAAATGAGTTCACAGTATAGAAACAAGTATAAATGTTTAATGAAGCTGCAAGGCTAGTAATCTATGGAGTCCAAAGGATCAATCGGCTCTTATAGTTTCGTTTATATAGTAGAAATGTAGACAAAAATAAGTCGAAAAACACTCCCATTACTTTTGGTAGGATATACTCAAATAGAGTAACTCTTTCACTCATATAGGATTGTTTAAGCTCTTGGTATTCAAGAAAATGAAAATTCCACCTACTTAGGTATCATGAAATAACTCGAAGTATAAGAATTGATGCAAATAAGGAACATAAGAACTAATTAAAACCACGCAGATATCAACATATTTTCCAATCAATTATATGGAACAGTAACAATAATATGGAACGGTGAAGCCCTTCGAAAGGCAATGTATATGTATATGTATATGTATATGTATATGTATATGTATATGTATATGTATATGTATATATATATATTATTATATAATGTATAGTATATGTATTATATGTTTTATTATATATATGTAAATGTATATATATGTATATATATGTATGTATATGTATATGTATGTATGTATGTATGTATGTATGTATGTATGCATGTATGTATCATTAAAATCAAGTTCTGGAGCCGAAAACATTACTGCACTAGAGTGCAAGCTTTATGGTATTCAACCAACAAAGATGGAAACCAAAAAGGGAATATAACCTTGATTTCTTATAAAGAACCCTTGACCTCTTAAAACATTAAATATTTACAGTCCAAAGGAATTTTATACCATAAATTAATAAAACAAGAGATCGAACAGTCTTTCGAGCCAGAAAGTAAAACAACCAAAATCAACTTTACAAATAACCAACTTGAAATTAATCTGTTTACATAGTCTGTTCAGAAAGAGCTAAAGGTCGGGAAGGCTTCGGCCTGAAAACCTCTGCCAAGTGATTTATCATAAGCATTAAAACCTTAAGAAGAAAATTGAGTAGATTACGGTGAATAATTCCAACTTGTGCAAAGTAGAGCATTATATTAGTCCTCGGGATTTGGGAGGGCAACAAATCAACTCCATAGGAACTAAGGTAAGGGTGGCACATTACCTGCATCAACCCAAAACACTGTTGTGTAAGATATGTATCACATAAACATAAAGAAACAATGAAAAATAGAGCAGTCGTTGGAAAATCTCACCTGACCCTTGAGGGTTCCATCCAGATGTAATCCACCTATTCAACAAGAGAAAGACATCCTTAATGACCTGTGCAGGTAAGTAAACCAACAACGAAAATTGGGAATTTCTTCCGTGGAGGAAGGGCTCACCTCCCTGGGCTTGGGCTCGATTTTCCCTAACCATTAATGAAACAGAGCAGTATGGCGATGCTCCCAGACTTGGAGATTCGTCTCTCAAACCATTACAATACTAGAGTGAGTAAAACTCACAGTGAAAACCATGATTTAGATATAAAACTATTGTGCACCATTAGCTCGTCGAGAAGGACTCCGAGCTGAGACCATGGCACTTAACCAACAAGTTGCAAAACTGACGAAGGATCGGGCAACTGAACCTTTTACAGAGTGGTTGAACCATCAAAACCCTTCGAGTGCAAATGTCTCTCCATCTGATCGAAGGCGGGCTTAGTGTAGTTTGACCCAACCCAAACCGCACTGTCACTGGATTATCCCCATGTAGATTGATGGACGTGAGCAAGAACAGGTGTCGAATCGAAGTCTCAATGATGAAGAAAAAATGCTAGAGGATAGCCATCGATCGCGCCACATGGAGGAATGCACCCTGCACATTTACACCATAGAAGGGTATTTTTGGCCTGGATTGAGGAAGGATTTCATGGAGTATTTGTCCAGATGTTTGGAGTGTCATTTGGCAAAGGCGAAGCATCAACATGCTTCTAGTTTGTTGCAACCATTTCCCATTCCAGAATGGAAATGGGAGACCGTATCATTAGACTTCATCACAGGTTTACCCCACACTAGAAACAACATGACACAATTATAGTTGTAGTAGACAAATTAAGCAAAACCGCACACTTTATACTTGCGAAATCCACATACAAAACTATGGAAATAACGAACATATTTATGAAGGAAATCTTTCGACTACATGGTATACCCAAGGTGGTAATTTTAGACAGGGATGTGAAATTCACATCCACATTCTAGAAAACCCTCTTTTAAGGATTGGGTACCCAGATCCAATTTAGTATATCTTATCATCCCCAAACAGATAGACAAACTAAACAAGTGAATTAGGTGTTGGAAGAAATGCTACTCATGTTTGTAATGTGACAGCCACATAAGTGGGAGGATTACCTCCACCTCATGGAATTTGCATACAATAATGGACATCACGAATCACTGGGTGGAGCCCCTTTGAGGTTTTATATGGAAGAAAGTGTAGAGTACCCGTGGACTGGAATAACCCCGTTAATAAGCTAGCATTGGGTCCCAACATGCTAGCAGAGATGGACGAAGTTGTTAAGAAAGTTCGACAGAATCTAAGGGCTGCCCAGGATAGGCAAAAAATGAATGCAGATAAAAAAAGGACGTACATAGAATTTCAGCTGGGAGATCATGTTTATCTAAGGGTAAAGCATCGAAAATGTTCCTTATAGTGGA
Source organism: Pinus taeda (assembly GCA_000404065.3). Classification (NCBI taxonomy): domain Eukaryota; kingdom Viridiplantae; phylum Streptophyta; class Pinopsida; order Pinales; family Pinaceae; genus Pinus; species Pinus taeda. The sequence continues at coordinate 13,219 of APFE031590551.1, read as the reverse complement.
GGGTTGTGCTAATTTAGCACCCCGGTACTTTGGACCTTTTCAAGTCTTGGAACTAATTAGACCAGTAGCCTATAAACTTTTGTTACCGAGCCACAGTCAGGTCCAGAACATTTTTCATTTTTCATTGTAAAAAGAAATATGTGTACAACCCACAACATAAAATAAACTGGGAAAATATTCAGGTAACAAGTAGATGGATTATATACATTTTTATCAAGTGTTTTGAGGGAATTATGACTGTGAATATTGTATGTGTAGGTCAAACTAGAAGGAGATTTCCTCATAGAACCTCTTTGTATTCTCGATCGGAGAGAAACCACCTTGCAGAGTCGAGTCATCACCCAGGTTAAAGTGCAGTGGAAGCACTTTCTCCCGAATGAGGCAACCTGGGAAGAGGAAGAATTTATGCGGGAAGAATTCTTGCTTAAATTAGAAAGAACACCAGGGATGTTGTTACTCACATGGCGAGGGAGATGTAACACCCCAGGCTCTTTGAGAGAATTACTGTGGTTATTAAATTCAATTTTATGATTTATTGCATTTATTTTTTGTTATGTTATGACCAAGGCTGGAAAGCCAAATAACAAGTTGTTACCTAATTATGATTGATTAGGATTCCAGACATGATTAATTAAAACAAACTGTTTGCTACAATTACAAGAAACAGTTATACCCTGTCCTGGAAAGGGAAATATAGAGGGAAAAGATGAAATATTTGGGGACTATCCTAGAGCTGGAAAAATAGTGACCAGTGGGAAGTTGCTCATCAACAGTAAAATTAAGTGCAGGACTTGAGGTTGGATAGTGGAGTCTTGAGGCCTAAGGCACCGACTATAGTTGGAAATATTCCAGTGAAAAATAGTGAAAGTGCTCGGGGGAGAGCCTGGACGTAATCGCCAGTATTGTGGTTGGGAGGAGAGACTTTCCAGATATCTGTTGATGTTCCACTAATAACTTAAGCAGATAAGTAATGTAGAATCTTTTATTTAAGCAAGGATGATGATATAATAATAGAATAAATGTCTGCTTATAGTATCATGACAGTTCATTACATAGCATGAAAATTATGCTTAAACTCATAATTGAATGTTCTCAAATAGAGAATTCCTTTATTAGACAAATAAATAAATCTGATGCTCAATGCACTAATCAAAAGGAGTTCAGAGTACAAAGACAAGTATAAATGTTCAATGAAGCCATAAGACTAGTAATCTATGGAGTCCAAAGGATCAATTAGCTCCTACAATTCCATTTATATAGTACAAATGTAGACAAAAACGAGTCGAAAAACACTCTTATTACTTCTAGTGGGATATAATGAAACGTAGTAACTCTTTCTGTCATATATGATTGTTTAAACTCTCAGTATTCAAGAAAACGACAATTCCATCCGCTTAGGGTATCAGGAAATAACTCGAATTATAAGCATTGATGTAAATAAGCAACAAAAGCACTAATTAAAACCACGTAGATATCAACATATTTTCAATCAATAATATGGAACACTAACAATAATATGGAACAATGAAGCCCATCGAAAAGCAATATATTATATATATATATATATATATATATATATTATATATATATATATCATTAAAATCAAGTTGTGCAACTGAAAACATTACTGTAATAGAGTATAACCTCTATGGCATTCAACCAGCAAGGATGGAAACCAAAAGGGGAATAAAACCTCGATTTCTTATAAAGAAACCTCGACCTCCGGATACATTAAACATTAACGTTCGGAAAGAATTTTATACCATAAATTAGCAAAACAAGAGACCGAACAGTCTTTCGAGCGAGAAATGAAATCAACCAAAATCAACTTTACAAATAATCGACTTGACATTAATCTATTTACATAGTATTTCCAGAAAGAGCTAAATGCTAGGAAGGCTCTGGGCCAAAAACCTTTGCCAAGAGATTTATCGTAGGCATTAAAACCTTAACAAGCAAACTGGGTAGATTACGATGAATAATTCCAACCTATGCAAAGCAGTGCATTATATTAGTCCTTAGCATATGGGAGGGCACTAAATCAACTCCATAGGAACATAGGTAAGGGCGACACGTTACCTGCATCAACCCAAAACACTGTTATCTGAGATATGTATCACATAAACGTAAAGAAACAGTGAAAAATAGAGAAGCCATTGGAAAATCTTAACTGACCCTTGAGGGTTCCATCTAGATGCAATCTACCTATTCAACAAGAGAAAGATAACCTTAATGACCTGCGCAGGTAACTAAACAAAGAATGAAAACTGGGAATTGCCTCCGTGGAGGAAGGGCTCACCTCTCTGGGCTCGGCCTCGATTTTCCCTAACCATTAATTAAACAGAGCAGTGTGACGATGCCCCGGGACTTGGAGATTCATCTATCAAACCATTACCATACCATAGAGAGTAAAATTCACAATGGAAACCATGATTTAGATATAAAACTGTATAAAACAAATGTGCACCATTACCTCACTGAGAAGGACAAACAGATGAGACCATGGTGCTTAAGCAACAGCTTGCATAAGTGATGAAGCACTGGGCAACTGAACCTATTACAGAGCAATTGAACCATCAAAACCCCTCAAGTGAAAATGCCTCTCCATCCATTCTAAGGTAGGAGTAGTGTACTTGGACCCAACCCAAAATCGCTCCACCGCTAGATTATCCCCACGCAGATCGATGGAGGTGAGCAAGAACAAGTGTCAAACCGAAGTCTTGGCAATGAACTAAGGAATACTAGAGGAAAACCATCGATCGCGCCGCATGGAGGAATGTACCCTGCGCATTTATACCATAGCAGTGTAATAAGTTCCAAAACTCGAGTGAGGCCATGTGCCTCTAATATTATTATCACATAACATAAATCAAGTCAAATGAATGTGCTGCCTCGTAAACATAGTATTGTTTAATGTAATAAATGGTAAGTAGGCTGGTACATTAATTTTATTTTTTTTACTATGTCTTTTATAATGTTTAAGCTATTACATTTTAAAATTAACATAAAACTATATTAATTTCAAATCATTTTTAACATTTCCCTATGAACCAAAAACTTAATCATTATGATTAGTATCTTACAAATTTTAGAATTAACATAAAGTTATATTAATTTCAAATCAATTTTAACATTTTGATATGAACCTAAAACTTAATAATTTTTAACATATAATAAATTTTAAAATTAACATAATATTAATTAATTTGAAATCATTTTTGACATTTCAAGATGAACCTAAAAATTAATCATTATGATTAACATCCAACAAATTTTAGAATTAATATAAAATTATATTAATTTCAAATCAATTTTAACATTTCCATATTTAACATTTCCATATGAACCTAAAAGTTATCATTTTTAGCATTTCTACAAGAACCTAAAATTTAAACCAAAATAAATTTATATACATAAACTAATTACTAACGAAGATGATGAAATTGGCAAAATTTTCAAAGCAGGCTTTTGCTAAAACGGCAGAGACATATTATGTACTATATAGAAATTAACCAGAATACCTAGTGAGAGGAGGATTTGAAATTTACTCAATTAAAAATAAATAACAAACAGTAAAAAAAATTATAAATAAATAATACAAATTTATAAAATTGACCCAAAAAAAACACTTATAAAAATATCTAAATGAAAAGAGAGGAAATTATAAAATTGAAAATTTATTTATAAAATTCAAAAAAAAAAGTAGAAGCAGAGATTTATAGTTATATAAATGAAATTGATAATTCAAATTAGATATAAATCGCTGAATGAAAAAAGAAAATTGTAAAAAATAAACAATATGTAGTGAAAAAATATAAATAAATAATAAAAATTTGTAAAATTGATTTTTTTTCATAAAAATAACTAAAAAAAATTATAAAAATGAAAATTTGTAAAATTGATTTTTTTTATAATAAAAATAGCTAAATGAAAAAAGAGAATTATATGCTGTTAAAATAGCTAAAAGATTGAAATTCTACTATGTTAAAAAAAACAAAACAAACACCTAGTGAAAAGAGAACCAGAAGTTCAATGTACTTGGAGATAACCAAAACAACACCAAGTAAAAAAACTAAAGTAATCTACTGTTACCTACAAAAACTAATATAAAAATTAAATATTAAAACCTAGATAAGATAAAAGATAAAAGCAACAGGAAGGATAAAAAGGCTAACATCAAAAACAAACCACCTAGTGAAAAGAGAACAAGAAGTTCAATGTACTTGAAGATAACCAAAACAACACCAAGTTAAAGAACTAAAGTAATCTACCGTTACCTGCAAAAACTAATATAAAAATTAAATATTACAACCCAGATAAGACAAAAGATAAAAGCAGCACGAAGGATAAAAAGGCTAACATAAAAAACAAACCACCTAGTGAAAAGAGAACAAGAAGTTCAATATACTTGAAAATAACCAAAACAACACCAAGTAAAAAAACTAAAATAATCTACCGTTACCTACAAAAACTAATATAAAAAATAAATATTACAACCGAGATAAGATAAATATCTAAATGAAAAGAGAGAAAATTATAAAATTGAAAATTTATTTATAAAATTCAAAAAAAAAAAGTAGAAGCAGAGATTTATAATTATATAAATGAAATTGATAATGATAATTCAAATTAGATATAAATCGCTGAATGAAAAAAGAAAAATTTTAAAAATATAACAATATGCAGTGAAAAAATATAAATAAATAATAAAAATTTGTAAAATTGATTTTTTTTCATAAAAATAACTAAAAAAAATTATAAAAATGAAAATTTGTAAAATTGATTTTTTTTATAATAAAAATAGCTAAATGAAAAAAGAGAATTATATGCTGTTAAAATAGCTAAAAGATTGAAATTCTAGTTTGTGAAAAGAGAAGGAGAAGTTCAATATACTTGAAGATAACTAAAACAACACCAAGTAAAAACACTAAAGTAATCTACCGTTACCTATAAAAACTAATATAAAAATCAAATATTACCACCTAGATAAGATAAGATAAAAGATAAACAAAAACAACAACAACACCAAGTAAAAAACTAAAGTAATCTTACCTACAAAAACTAATATAAAAATTAAATATTACAACCTAGATAAGATAAAAAGGCTAACATCACAAACAAACCTAAACCTAAAAGATTTGCAATAGTAGAGTTGCAGGCAAGAATGAGCGCCGCTGACGAAACGAAAATTTTGCAATTGCAGGCAAGAATGAGCGCGGCTGACGAAATGAAAATGGTTGAAATTATGGAAGGCATTCCTCGTAATCCTCGTCAAATGATTAAAGTTAACAGCAGCAACAATGGTGGCGCATTATTCACAGTTATCACATACAACGTGCTGGCCGAGGTGTGTGCTACTGCAAAGCAGTTCCCCAAGTGCCCTTCCTTGGCACTCTGCTGGGAATACCGTAGACAAAACTTATTGAAGGAAATATTACAGTGCGATGCTGACATTGTTTGCCTCCAGGAGGTGCAGCACAACCACTTTTGCAGCACAACCACTTTTGTAATTTTTTTGAGCCAGAACTGGCCACATTAGGATATGAAGGGGTGTTTCAAGAAAAGCAGAGACGATGCTACTTTCCAACTATGGATGGCTGTGCAACATTTTACAAGCTGAATCAGTTTGACCTGATAGAATCATGGTGGATCAATTTGAGCGACTTTGCTCAAGGCTTTCCCGATTTCAAAAAGACAACATTGCCCTGAATCTCATCCTTTCCTTCAAGAACAGTACTGATCAACAACGCCTGTGCATAACGAATACCCACATCCATGTAAATCCGATGAACAGTGATGTAAAGCTATGGCAGGTTCAGTACCTGCTCAATAATTTGCATGCGTTTGTCGAGAATGAGAATTCTTCTGATATTATTCCCCTTGTTCTGTGTGGGGATTTCAATTCTTAAAGGCTATATCTATCCCTTCCACAAGGAAATCTTGGATTATGATCCATCCGGTGAGTTACAACTTGCTCAAAGGTTTTACAATACACTACCATTAGCAAGTGCTTACTCTTCCTATAGTGTTTCTCATGAAGCCGAGATGGAGAAGACAATGAATAGGAAAACAGGGGAGCCCCATTTCACCAACGTGAGCAAGAATTTTCAGGGGACGTTGGACTACATATTTCACACTGCCACCAATTTGAAGGTGGTGTCACTGCTCCAGTTGGTCGACCAGAAGGAGGTGAAACATGCCGGACTTCCTTCACTTACTCATTTTTCGGATCACATCCCAATTGCAGCCAAGTTTCAGTATGTCCACTCCACTCCAAAACCGGAAAGCTTTGCAGCAGCAGCAGTGAGTCCGAATAAATTAAATTCCATTACATTACAGACAGTGGTGTTGCCGCGATTTGAATGTCTAAAGCTTTGCAGCAGTGAATCCGAATAAATTAATTACATTACAGACAGTGGAGTGGCGGCAATTTGAATGGCTGGCTGGCTGGCTCAAAGTGCACAAAACAGGGTTGCCTCCATGATCATTGTACAGTTGTGCACAAAACAGGGTTGCCTCCATGATCATTGTACAGTTGTAAGGATTGAAGAGGGTTTGTACTGATTGTAAAGATTTATTTTGTTATACATGTTATCATTTTTAATTACTTATATTTTTAGTCGTGTAATTTTGGATGCATTTAATAATTAAATTTTTTTCGTTAATAACATGTTATATTTACTTTCCCTATGTTTTTATTAATTATACTGTTCAATAATCTGAAATATTTAATTATATATTATATATTTTAATGTTTTAAATTAGTATATATTTAGGGTGAATATATAGTTGTCTACTAGAATAGCTCGTGAACGAATTCAATGTTAAGGTATTGTAGCTCTGAGAATCGACCTCTTGATTTAAGAGTGACATTAGCATGAAAAGTCATTGCCACATCCAATATGTGAAGCTTCCTTTTGGGTTCTTGTACCAAGATTGCATGTAACATATTGATTGAGAGTTATCAATGCTAGCTTATAGTGTTATATGTTGCTAATAGATGCATTAACTATTAAAACAATCATTGGTGACATAATCAAGTATATTGATTTTATAGGTCATAGAAAACTTTATTAACAATTATACATGTTTTATAAGTAGACATGACATACACCATCAAATTTTATAAATTATCAAAAATTTAATATGTGTTTGGAGGTGGCATGAAAGAACCTCCACCAACAATGATAACACAATCTTGTACATCAGGAACACTCATGCATAAGTACTAGCAACAAAATCCATCCTATGTTTGAAATGGTTGAAACCAATTAGAAGAATAGTTTATTCAAGCAAGGCTAGATACATGCTAGGATGTAGATACTTTAAGATGTTAATTGATTATAACCCTTGAAATGGGAGGAAAAGTCAATGTTGTTTGAATTACCCCCATAAGATGATATTATTGGTTCAATAAAAACCCCATATTCCCTCTAAAAACAAGTTCCATACAAGCTAGGAGACCATGCTTACAAAAGGTTAGGCCTTTATGAACACGACACATTCATAAAAACAATAAAACAAGATCATAAAAAGAGAAAATCAACTTACTACTATTTCTTTTGACCTTTCCCAATCCAAAAGATTCAATAGGATGAACAACAATTTTCTACAAACATTAGGCCCTATGGTTGGGGGTGCTCAATTGTAATGACCCCGGTAAATTTATAAAATAATTCTTCTGTTGTTACCATTATAAGTAAAAACATTGAACAAGGATTATTGTTTTTTTTGTAATGATAATTAATTCAGAATTTGAGCATGGATTAAGTAAATCACATATAGTAACTTCGCATGAGGAAGTTATTCTCTTTTCTTGATAATGTTAAAAAAAACAGTTGCCAACAGAAGAGGGGAAACCCTAACTGTTTTTCTTCTTCCCTTAGTAAATATGGGGAAGGAAAAGAGACCGGGCTGTTGAAGAACAAATGGGAGGAAAGAAAAGAAAGCATGCTAAGTCTAGTGAAGACCAGATAGCATGGCATAGATGGTGCACTAAATTTGCTGAAGGCAGTGGTCTGGCAAATACACTTGGGTGGAGACTTGGTTTTATTGGCGAGTCTCGTGGACGGGAGGAAAGACAAGCAAGAAAATAGTTTCCCAAACTCTGGAGATGTGTGGGAACGGTGAGAGCAAAAGTACAGGTAAGTATGATTGTGGATTTCATCTTTGTTCATAAAAGATTGTATCAATAAGGAGCACCACGATGGTGGTATTGAGTATATAGATAAACTGTTTGCTTAAGAGAAGACCTAGCAGTAATCTATACAGGACATGGTTATGGACCCTGTTCGGAAACAATATTGGTAAAACTCAACTAAGCTAGGAGTAGGGGTTCTTACGTTTAAGAAGTTTGCAAGAGTCCGTTAAGACTCCTGTAACCCCTTAAAGAACCAGTAAAAGAAACCTGGAAGGTTGTAGGTTACATTAGAAAAAGAGAAAAAAAAAAAATATTCATAAGCCTGTGACCACAGTGAATCGGAAATAGTAATCTGTAAGTAAAAAAAATTGTAAACAAATTTTAGAAGTAAGGGTATACAGCTCTAGAGACCCATGATATAAAAGAACAGAGCAAAATCTTCTGCGATTGAGTATATCAGGGAAGTTCTTTTAAAGAAAAACTGTAGTGAAACTTCATTACAAATAAATAAATACCCAACAGAAATATCAGAACATAACATTACAGTTAAGGCCCAGGACAATGTCGATACAATGCCATAGAACCTCATAGAGTCAAAATGTGGTCGGCGGAAACATATAAATCCACTGCAAGAACCTTTAAAATAATTATCATTCGGCATATGCATACACAGATACTTTCTCAAGCAAGTAATGAACGGAAACATTTAGAACCCGAAGGACTAATTCAAACACTATATCAGTCCAAACCGAATGACCTTGATTCTTTATGAAAACAGTCATGGCAGAATAACGAGAGCCGAATGAAAGAAATTTCAAGTATTGAAAACCTTTTGATAAGAATCTTTCTCAGGCATTCTTAATGCTGTGCGCTAATATATATATATCAACCAAAACAACAAACTCGAATATATGTAAATCTCTTAACAGAAGAATAGCTGTGCGAATTATGAAAGAAAATGTTTCCAAATAAAAGAAATTCCTCCATGCCGAGACCTGTAGGGTGAATCCACATAACTATCCTAAGGATTCGAGACCCCAGGCTCGGAATTTCATAACTTATAGCAGAACCAAAGAAGCACAGAAGGAACATATAAACCGTATTTTATATTAACAGTAAATTTTGTTCAAGAGCATGCAGACGGGTTAGGACCCGGTTGGAGGAGTACAACAAAACCCTTATAACAGAACAAAAGCAATATCCATATAACTCTCGGCCAGTTAACCATTATATAGCCAGTACTGAACATATATTACATCCATAAAATTACCGAACTGTTGGCCTCAAATAAACAAAATATATAGCGATACAGTCATTTAAGTTTTATGAGGATAGAAGCCTCATTAGGAATGCCTATGGATGGCTCACACAGCCGAGAAACAATCGTAGGCATCCTCTGAAAACTATCACTAAACCTGACAATGAAATGATTAAGGTTAAGCTGTGGAACAGGCATCCTGCCCAAACAATAGCCGGGGTAGCAAGGGTTCGGTTGAGCTCACCTCGGAAGTTTATCATTACACATGAGCAAGGACGGTTACCCTTCTATCCTCGGCGACGAACGATCCAAGCTCTGCTAGTCATACAGTGAAATCAGTTAGAACCATCCTCAGCTACCATGAAAATCTAAAGCAATTTCAGGATTAACATAAAGAAATAGAAAGCATGAATGTTACCTGCGTTGCTGAGCAAGGTCGAAGCCTTCAGCTCACCTTCGAAAGGAATGGGAAAGAACAAATCTCGGTATCTGTTCACCTTCGAACGGAATGGGAAAGAACAAATCTATGTCTCAGCTCACCTTCGAATGGAATGTATCAAAGCCATAGCCGGAGGAACCCTCTAGAGGCGGGCTCGCAAACACAAATGAAGCCCTAAACCCTTAGACACTACCTTGTATAACAGGACAATGCTTATCCACCGTTCGATGGAGGGAAGCAAATACCCTCCGTCGATTTCCTCCAGAATCCCGAGGATCGACTTCCCTACAGGAAGTATTAAATGTCAACAGCTATCAACACCAGTCTCCGGGAGTGCCAACGCAGATGGGGTAACGAATCTCAAGGGAAGTCCACCTGTCCTGCTCTCGAGCAGTTGACATTTATTCATTTTGGAAAAATCAAACCGCCATTGTACCAACAGTAATAACCTCTGGTACTTAAAATCGGCATACCGAATCAAGGATTAAGTGTAAGGTTGATATGACCATAATATTTATCATATAAGGTTGGCACGGTAAATATACCGTATAGATTAATGTAAAATCTAATTAATTTTTTTTTTTTTTATCATTATTTTATTCTAATAGGAGTTGTGACATGTGGTTTCAGAGCCCAGTTACAAAACTGAGGCCTCTGGGAAAATAAAACTAAATATATATATTAGATATATATATTATTATATATATATATATATATAATATTATATATATATAATATATATATATATTTATATATATATATATATATAACAGTGGCATACAGAAATGTTATTAATGATAAAAAATACTTTTAACCATTTAGTTGCTAATAGCATGCTAATGTTTCTCTCATTGTTGCCATTTAACTTCATGATCAAGTACAGGACCAGAAGTCCAAGGAGCTGCAGTATGAGGAGGACAGATAGTACATCTCACAGATATGCGATGGGACAGGGAGCACATGGTCCCGAAAACAACCCTAAGCTATGGGTACAGCTCAGGGAAGAAGCCAGAGTTACAAACCAGGCAATTTTTGAAACAGTGCAAGAGCTTAAGAATGAGATGGCTCGGTTACGAGAAGACAACGCACGATTAACAATGGTACAGGAAAGAATTTTAAAAAGTTTGTCCGATAGGCAAAACCAGCCACTAGTTAATCCTAACATAGAACAGCAGAGAATATCAGAAGAACAGAACCATCATATACCCCCTGAGAGATTAGAAGAACAAGAGGAATGTTCTGACAATGCATTTGAACAACAAATTTCAAAAAGGCAAAGGGTGGAGTTGCAAGGAGAGTTCCACAAGATTAAACCACTGCACTTTGACGGGGAATAGGAAGAAGCAGCTGAAGCATGGTTAATTAATATGAATAAGTATTTTTAGTTGTATGAGTATGACCATAACCTTAAAGCACGGTTGGCTATTTTTCAATTGCAGGGAAAGGCCACCCTATGGTGGGAAGAAGTTAAGATTGTAAAGGGAGTGACTGAGCAAACAATTACTTGGGAAAATTTCCAAAGGTACTTTAAGGAGAGATATTTGACCGAGCAGTTCTACGATGAAAAGGCAAGAGAATTCCATGATCTGCGGTTAGGACAGCAGACTATGGACAAATTTATCACCCGTTTTACCTCCTTACTCCGCTATGTGCCATATATAAGAGAGGAAAAAGCAAAAGTGCAACGATTTGTTAGCAGTCTACCACTGTATATGCGGGAGAGGATTGAGTTTGACAATCCAAAGTCAATGGACGAAGCAATCTGTAAAGCCAGGATCTGTTATCAACAAAGTAAACAAAAAGGGGAGACTGCTGGCAGAAAATGGAATGAGAAAAAGGGCTTCAAGTCAATCGGACATAATAAAGGAAATCGCAGTGGCGGAAGCAAGATAAATGGCAAGGGACCAAACAGCAGAAGTACACCAAGAACTGCATCCAAATTTAGGACAGCGAATGAATCCAGAGTCAGGAAGCAGCATGCAAGATTGGACAGCGAAGGGGCAGCAAGGCCTCCGGTGCAGTGCTGGGGTTGTGGGGGACCACACTACGTCAAAAACTATCCACAGCGGAAGGGAACAGAATAGCTATCCCAAATCCATGAAGCTTCAATAGTGGGTGAAGTTGGACGTAGCGTACCAAGAATTAATGCAGCTCTGGATGATCGACATGCGGAATATCAACCAACCATGGTCAAATTTGAAGGTAAAATCTCAAACCTTACAATAGCAATTTTAATTGACCCAGGGGCTACACTAAGTTATGTGAGTCGAAAGGTAGTGGAATGCTGTAAATTGCAGCCTGTTAAATTCAAAAACCCATGGCTAGTACAACTAGATACGGGAGCCAAGAGGTGAGTAACAGAAAAAATCAATGACTATTCTTTCACCATAGCTGAACAACTAGTAATGGCTGATCTAAACTTACTCCCCCTCGGTTCATATGATATTTTAATTGGCATGGATTGGTTGGAAAGACACTGATCGTTAGTTGATTGTAAAACCAAGATTATTTATTAAAGATCAACATGGAACTAAAAAAGAAATGCAAGGAATTAAGCGACCAGTGCAGGTCTGACCAATAACCGTAACCCAACTAGCAAAATGTATCTGAAAGGGGTGCCAGATTTATGCTATTCAAGTAGGTTATGCGGATTCCAAGGACAAAACAACTACATTGGATAATATTCCTATAATACAAGAGTTTGCAGATGTATTTCCGGAAGAGATTCCCGAACTACCGCTAAAAAGGAATATATATTTTACCATTGAGTTGGTACCGGGCGCAGCCCCAGTGTCACGAGCACCCTACAGAATGAGTGTGCCTGAATTAACAGAATTGAAAATGAAGCTGCAAGAATTACTAGATAAAAACTATATTTGACCCACTATGTCTCCATGGGGAGCCCCAATATTATTTGTCAAGAAAAAAGACGGAACCCTTCGGATGTGCATTGATTACCTTCAGTTGAATAAACTGACCATCAAAAATAAATATCCTTTACCGCGGATTGACGAACTGTTTGACCAAGTGAGAGGTGCAACCATGTTCTCTAAGATTGATTTGCGATCAGGTTACCACCAGATCCGAATTAAAGAGGAGGATATTGCTAAAACAGCTTTCAGAACAATGTATGGTCATTATGAATTCGTGGTACTACCTTTCAAGTTAACCAACGCCCCTGCAAATTTCATGTGTTTAATGAACAACATTTTTCATCAATATCTGGATCAATTCATGCTGATATTTATCGATGATATATTAATATACTCCCGCACCATCGAAGAGCACCAGGAACACCTTAGAATGGTGCTACAGACCCTTCGAGAGCACCAGTTATATGCTAAGTTTAGTAAATGTGATTTATTTAAGGAATAAATCCAGT